>BJKM01001271.1:26623-73617 GCA_015082035.1 Chaenogobius annularis | reverse complement strand
TAGATGCAATCTTGCTTTTCAAGTTAGATGCAAGAGTTTGTCATTTGTTTCATCATACCAGAAACTTTTGCTTCTCATGGTCTTTGAGACCTTCAGGTACCATTTTGCAAACTTCAGGCGGGCTGTCATATGCTGTTTACTGAGGAATGGCTTCCGTCTGGCCACTATACCATACTGGCCTGATTGGTGGAGTGCTGCAGAGATGGTTGTTCTGAATGTGGAGGGTTCTCTCTCCACAGAAACATGCTGGAGATCTGTCAAGAGTGACCATCAGGTTCTTGGTATCCTCCCTGACCTCCCTTTTCCCACGATTGCTCAATTTGGCCGTATGGCCAGCTCTAGGAAGAGTCTTAGTGGTTCCAAACATTTTCCAATAGTAGATGGAGGCCACCGTGCTCATAAGAACCTTCAATGCTGCAGATTTTTTTCTGTTCCCTTTCCGAGATCTGTGCCTTAACACAATTCTGTTTCGGAGGTATACAGACAATTCCTTGGATTTCATGGCTTGGTCTATACTCTAACAAGCACTGCTAAACCTTTAAGCACCAAAGTTACAGAAATGCGACTCCATCTATCCTGTACAAGGAAAATTATGAAATATTAAACAAAAAAAAAACAATTCAATGGTTATTTTTGTACATCCTTTATTAGCCATGTCCTTTCCCGTAAGCAAACAAAAAAATTCAAAATGGCTTGTGTTGAATCTCAGTTGCAATATACAGCAGATTTGGATTGTGATGGAATTATTTGCCTGAGAGTGACAATGGAAGTCCAAGTGCGGATGAGGGGAATTCAGAACAAAAAGGTGCAAAGGAGAGACAAAGAGAAAGGCGGGGTATTAGGGAAGACAGTACAACTTGCCCTGACATTAGTGGGCATGAGAGCTGGGATCAGCTGAGAGAAGTTGAGGTATTTCAGGCATGGATCAAACCGTTTGAAGGGTCTGTTGGCTACACAGGAGAGATAGATCTGACAGATGCTGATCCAATAGATATTCTGTCACTCTTTCTCACAATGAGTTTTGGACTTTCATTGCTGATGAGACAAACAGATATGCACAGCAGCTGCATATCATCAATGCAGCTGAAACCACGTTCCAGATTTCTGGACTGGTCTCATGTAACAGTCTTTGAAATGAAGGCTTTCCTCGCATTGCATTTGTCCATGGGCCTTGTTGAGAAAGCTGAAATTGAGGATTACTGGGGAACATTTTGGCTTACACAAACACCAGGTTTTGGAAATGTAATGTAAAGAAAAAGATTTGAAATCATTCTTTCTTTTTGTCAATAATAATGATTACGTGAGACCAGGTGAGCGCCGGGCACGATAAATAAACTTTTCAAAGTCCGTCCAATAATAAATTTGATATTCCCAAATTTGCAGCAGTTTACAGTCCACTCAAGGAGCTTTCTTTAGATGAGATGACAATAGCTTTCAAGGGGAGAGCTATCCGTGAGCTAGTGGCTCCATTTACTGGTAAAAGACATGAGGTTTACATGGACAGTTACTATACTTCACTTGCAATTGCAAATGAATTAGCAGATGTGGAAACTGGACTGTGTGGGACGGTAAGGACTACAAGGAAGGGGATGCCCAAATGCCTGGTGAAAAGTGTCTTACAGCAAAAAAAAAGGAGATGACCCAGTTTTTTTGAAAAAAGGCAGACAATAAAACAAAAACCAGCACTTAATACACGGATATTCACCATCGACACCACAACACGCCTCTACAGGTTCACCTTCGCACCCCACACAGCGCCCTCTACAACCTTCGCAAACACCAGTACATCGACACCACACAGCCTCTACAGGTTCCACCTTCGACATCACACACAGCGCCCTCTACAGGTTCACCTTCGACACACACACACAGCGCCCTCTACAGGTTCACCTTCGACATCAACACACAGCGCCCTCCTCAGGGTTCACCTTCACCTCACCACACACACAGCGCCCTCCACAGGTTCACCTTCGACATCACACAGCGCCCTCCTCAGGTTCACCTTCGACATCACACAGCGCCCTCTGCATATTCACCTTCGGCATCACACAGCGCCCTCTACAGGTTCATCTTTGACACCACACACAGCGCCCTCTACAGCTTCATCTTCGACACACACAACACAGCGCCCTCTACAGGTTCACCTTCGACATCACACACAGCGCCCTCTACAGGTTCACCTTCGACACCACACACACAGCCCCTCTACAGGTTCACCTTCGACACACACACAGCGCCCTCTACAGGTTCACCTTCGACATCACACAGCACCTCTCAGGTCACCTTCGACACACACACACACCTTCGACATGCCTCAGGTTCACCTTCGACATCGACACACACAGCGCCCCTCTACAGGTTCACCTTCGACACCACACACAGCGCCTCCTCAGGTTCACCTTCGACACCACACACAGCGCCCTCTACAGGTTCACCTTCGACACCACACACACGCCCCTCTACAGGTTCACCTTCGCACATACACACACACAGCGCCCTCACACACATACAGGTTCACCTTTTCGACATTCACAGGTTCACCTTCACACCAGACGCCCTCTACAGGTTCACCTTCGATTCACCTTCCACACACAGCGCCACTCTACAGGTTCACCTTCGACACCACACACAGCGCCCTCTACAGGTTCACCTTCCACCCCACACAGCGAGGTTCACCTTCGCCACACACACACAGCGCCCTCACCTGCAGGTTCACCTTCGACATCACACACACAGCGCCCTCTGCAGGTTCACCTTCGACATCACACACACAGCGCCCTACTACAGGTTCACCTTCGACATCACACACACAGCCCTCTACAGGTTCACCTTCGACATCACACACACAGCGCCTCTACAGGTTCACCTTCGACATCACACACAGGATGTAAATGAGCTCAGACCTGTCCTGTTGGAGAGCGTGGGAGAGTCCGAGAGCTCCAGGACTGTGAGGTGCTGCAGGTTAGCATTGCTGTGGAGACAAACACACAATATGTTCACATGGAGACGCGTCCACATGGAGACGGTCCACATGGAGATATAAGATAAAAATGAGTTTAATCGTGATAATAAAGAACGTACATGATGTCGAGGGGGACGGAGGAGGCCAGAGTCTGGGAGATGTTCTTCAGAAGGTGGTATGAGGACAGCAGGTGAGAACTACGTGGAATCAAGTCCTGTTGCAACTGCAGCAACCCAAGCCCGCCTCCGAGGAACACCTGAGAGGCGGAGGAGAGCAAGGGGGGAGAGAGAGGAGGAGTCCAAAAACACGTGTCAGTCAGACCATCAGCTTCACTCTGAAACCCCCCGTATCGGTGGACTTCCACTCACGTTGTCTCCGAACCGCAGATACAGCTTCTGGAGAATGAGCAGGTCTCGACAGAACTGAGCCCTCGTCATGGCGACCGTCACCAGGGCCTGAGAAACCATGGCAACGGCCGTGGTGCTGCCGTAAAGCTGCGAGAGGCTGAGGCGAGTCTGAAGGGTCTGAGCTGGAGCGATGGAGAAGACAATCATTCACCATATTCTAACACCGCTGTAAACCAGGTCTAAACCAGGTCTAAACCAGGACTAAACCGGACTGAATTTTAGGTCTAAACCAGAGTCTAACCAGAGGACTAAACCAGAGTATTCTAGGTCTTAACCAGGTCTAAACCAGGACTAATTCCGGGTCTAAACCAGGAACTGAATTTTAGGTCTGAATCAGGACTGAATTCTAGGTCTAAACCGGGTCTAAACCAGGTCATAAACCAGGACTAAACCAGGACTGAAACACCGGGTCTAAACCGGGGTCTAAACCAGGACTAAACCGCTGCATGTTACTCTCATGATGAGGACTCGTAACGCGGTTAGGGGCTCAGAGGAGTGGGTTTACGATAAGACGTGTCCAGTACTTGTGCCGTGCGGCTCTGGCGTCTCCGCGTCCGTCTCCAGGTCCATCTCTCGCAGTAACACATTCATGGCCGACACTGGGCTCCTCACGTCCTGAAGTTTGTTCAGGATGTCCTCGATCACATTCTCCCTGAAAACAAACGCTCGGTTGAGACACCAGACTAAACCAGGACTAAACCAGGACTAAACCGCTTAACCAGAGCCCGGCCAACTACAAACAGCTCAATTATCTTTATTTATTGTCTCCAAACTCTGACTTGATCTTGTGCTAAAGCTGATGCTAACTTATATGTCGAGCCGTAGCAACACAAAGCTAGCAAAGCACGTTAGCAACAGCCGTTTCCCGTTTATTGACGGCCGGCACTCGCAACAATCTTCACCGTGGCCAGCGCAGGAGTCATTTCAGTTCTTTCCTGCACGGTCCTCATCAAAGGCCTTGGACCCATCTGTGGCGGGCCTGGCAGTATCCCCGCCATCGCCCCTGCCCTCAGAGCAGCCCTGGATCCCCCCTGCAACATCTACTCCCACTACAGATTCCTCACTCTCCTTTCCATCTCCACTCTCACCCAGGGGTCTTCCCAGCCATCTTGAACATCTGATCAAATCAGGCATTAAGATGGCTCCACTCACGCCTAATTTAGCAAGAGTTCTGATATCAACGATGAACTCTCCCCTGACTGTTGCTACACAGACAAAAAATCACCCCACCAAAACCCACCCGCCTTTCACCTCGTCCCAAACTCTCACCGGCTCCCAACTACACCAACAAAAGCCCCCCACCTATCCCCCCTCGCCTTTCACCTGGTATCTCCCATAGCTAGGATGCACTGGGTCTCAGCGTTGCCGGGACTTATAGTCATATTAAAAATAAAACCAACCCGGGGCCCTGTGTAAAAACAGCCCCACCTAGTGCTATTTCTGTAGTAACATCACACAGATGGGAAAACAAAATGCGAGTCAGACTGCCCAATCTGAGAAATTTGATTCATATTCCCTGTAAAAAGATAACGCCCAGTCTCACTGAAACTAGTCTGAAACTTGCTGTGCTAAATGTCAGATCCTTATGTAACAAATCATTCTTAATTAATAATTTTATTTCTTCTTATAATCTTGATTTTGATGTTTTTTAACTGAAACATGACTTGACAAAAACACAGGAAATTTAGTTCTAATAGAATCTGCTCCACCCAACTTTATGTTTGAATCTGAAACACGAGAAAACAAAAAGGGAGGAGGTGTTGTGCTTTTGTTAGAGATGAAATAGTTACCCACAGGTTGTCCTTTGGGGTGTTTTCAACATTTGAGTATGTAGCCTTTAAATTGAGCTAAAACAGTCTCCATCCATTCTCTTCATTGTTTTTATACAAGCCTCCTCAGCACTGCAAAAGTTTTATTGATGATTTTACTGAGATGCTTTCAGTCGTATGCACAGACTTTGATGGTTTGGTCATAACAGGTGATTTCAATGTTCATGTTGATAATATTTGTGACAGAAACGCTAAAGAGCTTCATGCTGTCCTTGAAACTTTCGGTCTTACTCAGCGCGTGAGTGGCCCCACCCACAGCAGAGGGCACACTCTAGATCTTCTAATTACAAAAGGGGTTAATATTTCAAACGTCAATGTGGTCGATGTTGCTCTGTCTGATCATTTCTGTGTCTTCTTTGACCTGTTCTGTTTTTCCCAAACCACCAGCTGGTCCTGCATTGTCCGGAGGAGACACATAAATGACAGCACGGGAAAACTGTTTATGGAAATGATTAACTTTGAAAATGTCTCATGTTCTAATGTAAATGATTTGTTGAACTCTGTTACATCTAGTGTTTTGAATGTTCTCGACACCATTGCCCCTATGAAGGCTAAAATTTGTTAAAAATAAGCAGAAGAGGCGCCATGGAGAAATGATGATTCGGTCAGGGCACAGAAAAGGGAGTGCCGCCGGGCCGAACGAAAATGGCGCAAGTCGAAGCTCCAAGTTCAGAAAGAGATTACAGAGAGAAGTGTACATGTACAACCTCATTTTAATGTAGAACTAGGGAAGGATATTTTCTGAAATAATTGAAGAAGCTGCAGAAACGACTCGCGTGTCCTGTTAACAGTTTCATTAACAAACCCTCCAGCTCAGCTGCCGTTAGAACTCATTTTCCACATCCAAGTGAGTTTGCATTATTCTTTAATGACAAAGTTTCAGGGCATTAAAAATGCTAAATTTCACAATTAAATAAAATAACCCTCAAACCACTACAACACTTAGAGCTGACTCACTTTTGCACACTTTGTAACTGACAAACTGAAAAACAGGTCCAGGATCATCACCAGTCTGAGTTCATCTACATGCTGCCTCCATGTGTACCTCCAGATTTCTAAAGTCTGTGCTGAACAGTTTGTTAGCACCACTCACTCAATAGTTAACATGTCGCTTCAATCTGGAACATTCCCAATTCTTTGGGAAAACTGCGGTCATAAAGCCTCTCCTAAAGAAGAGCAGTCTTGATGCCGCAGTACTGAGTCATTGCCACGGCCCATCTCTAATCTGCCATTTTGGGGCAAAGTCCTTGAAAAGGTTGTTTACCAACAGCTCACTGATTTCCTCTTAATAAACAAGTCATTTGATGTTTTCCAGTCAGGTTTTAGACCTCATCACAGCACTGAGACTGCTCTTGTCAAGGTGACAAATGACATCCACCTGAACACTGACGCGGGCAAAGCCTCAGTCTTAATTCTGTTAGATCTGAGTGCTGCTTTTGACACTGTCGATCATGGGATACTTTTACAGAGACTAGAGGACTGGGTGGGCATCACTGGCACTGCGCTAAACTGGTTAAAGTCCTATCTGGAAGACAGGAAAGTTCTTTGTCGAAATTGGTAACTGTGTCTCAGACCAGATGCCCCTGACCTGTGGGGTGCCCCAAGGGTCAATCCTGGGACCCCTTTTTTTCAACCTCTACATGCTGCCCTTAGGTCAGTTGATACGCAGCGAGAATGTGTCCTATCACAATTATGCAGACGACACTCAAATCTATGTTTCACTGGCGGCAGGTGAATATGGACCAGTGGATTCACTCTGTCACTGCATCCAACAGATCAGTGTGTGGATGCAAAACAACTTTCTCCAGCTGAACCCAGACAAGACTGAAATCATCGTCTTTGGCCCACAGAAACAAAGAGAAAATGTTAACAGTCACCTCCAGAGTCTCGCTCTAAAACCTACAAATCAAGTTAGAAATCTGGGGGTAATAATGGACTCAGATTTGAATTTTAACAGCCACGTCAGATCAATCACATCAGCAGCTTTTTACCATCTAAAAAACATTGCCAAAATCAAAAGTATAGTGTCTAAACCAGACCTGGAGACTTACCATGCGTTTGTCTCTAGTAGATTAGACTACTGTAACAGCCTGCTCACTGGCCTCTCCAAACGAGCTGTAAAACAGCTGCAGTACATCCAGAACGCTGCTGCTCGGGTCCTGACTAGAACCAGGAAGTATGATCACATTAGTCCTGTGCTCAGGTCTCTGCACTGGCTCCCTGTGGCTCAGAGAATAGACTTCAAAGCAGCTCTGCTTGTATACAAGTCTCTGCATGGCCTAGCACCAAAGTACATCTCGGACATGTTAGTGCCATATGAACCATCTCGGACTCTGAGGACCTCAGGGACCGGCCTCCTGCTGGTGCCCAGAGTCAGGACTAAACATGGGGAATCTGCGTTTCAGTTTTATGCAGCTAAAATCTTGAACAGTCTTCCTGAGGATGTGAGACAGGCCGCTACTCTGGCAATGTTCAAATCTAAACTAAAAACTGTTTTGTTTGGCTGTGCATATGACTGAAATGCTTTTCTTTGCACTCTTCTCTTGTATGTCTTGAACTAAGATTTTGTGATTTCTGCCATATCTTTGTGATTTTAATGCATTTTTTCCTGTTGTGTGAAGCACTTTGAATTGCCTTGTGTATGAATTGTGCTCTACAAATAAACTTGCCTTGCCTTGCCTTGCTTTGTGATATTTCCAGGTCAGAACGCGTCTAACATGATCCAAACATGAATCTAAACCCAGTCTAAACCCTGAACCCCGCCCCGGTCTTGGCCTCACCTGTCGTTGGAGAGCATGTTCTCCAGAACCTGCTCGGGCCGCTCCGGAGACTCGAGCTGATCCAGAGCCTTCTCCATCTCGTACGACATTTCCCCCGAGACGATGTCGCTGACCAAACGCAGGCACTGGGCGATGGTGAGAACGTCCCGCGCCACGTCCGGGTCTGAGGACACACACACACACACACACACACGTTTGACCGCCCAGGTTCTTCCTCTGAGGGGGAAACGCCGTCACAGTATGATGGTCTCACCTTCAGCGATGGGCGTCTCCTCCTCGACGGACAAGTATTTATCATACGACAGATGCAAATGGTCCACGGCGAAACAGGGCAACAGAACGACACAAACCCCTGAAACAGAAGGTCATTCAGAACGTGCCACACCCTTCTACCTTCTCACCGGGTCCAAACGTTTGAGTGGGACGTAATGAGCAGACCTTCTTGAGCAGACAGGCCATCCCGGTGTGAGGGTCCACGCTCAGACCCAGAGGCATGGACAGAGCCTCCTGATACTGCAGAACACAGGCGTAGAACTTGGACCAGAACTCCACCTGCAGCTGCCGGTACTCCTCCTGATAGAACTCGAACTCGGTCACACTGCTTCTGGAGCTGTGGGACAGTTGAAGATGTGTAAACACTTTAAGAGGGTAAACAAGTCCTCACAAATCACCTCTAACCATGAGCAGACCCTTCAAAATGCTCTTTCAGGCGACTGGAGGCCCTTCTTCTGAGCTGCAGGACTATTACCCAAGAGCTCATCGTTAAAGCTCACCTCTGTCTCCACGGCGACGGTCACCTCCTTCTTCAGCGACTCCCAGCTCAGGTCTGCGATTCTCTCCGAGCCTCGTCTGAAGATCTGAAAGGCAGACGTTTGCAGATGTTTAAAAGGAGGTCCCTCACGTTCTGAGATACGGCGCGGTTGAAACACACGTTAACACACTGAATGCAGCTCCGTTTGGACTGGACCAGGTTCACTTATGGACCTGGTTTCTCGTTCCCGTGTGAACCTGGTCTCTAACCTACGGCTCCTGAAGCTCCAGGAGGGAGTTCTACTTGGACTTGGTCACTTTTTAAAAAGGTGTTAAACAGCCCCGCCTTTCCCAGGGTCGAGTCCGTAGAAACAAGTTAAATCGCGGGCATTTCAGACCCGGCCGAACGGCCCCAGAAACCGCAGACGTCGTTGGGTAAGTCGCGTTTCACCTGCAGAGCTTTGACGATGGCGTCGGCGGTGAAACACAGAGGCGAGAACAGCACGTCCAGGTACGTCTCCTGTGGAAGACGAGAGCGTTAAGACATCAGGCAGAACAGAAATGTGCCATGACGTGTCTTTAAACGCGTTAGTGGAGGTTTAATGATCAGAAAAATGTGAAACGTCAAATTCATCCCAAACGTTTCTGACAGATCTCATTCAAACGTTGCGTCTGTGAACAACATTCACAGTCTACATTCCGACATTGTTCAAATCGCTTTCATCTCAAATGCCTGATGTCTGCTGCTCTTTACCCTCGGGTCCTGGTCGATCCCGATGTGGACCTCGTCTTCAGGAGGCGGCTGAGTGAAGACCTGGTTCCACTGTCCCGACACGTTACTGCGCAACACAAAGAGACGGCGTTAAAAGTGTTCCGGCCCTCGCGGCGGCCCTCGCGGCGACCCTCGCGGCGACCCTCACTCACTGTTCAAACTGGAGTATTTGACGACGGTCGAGTTCGTGTCGTCCACCCACAAACCCCAGATTTTGTCGAGGTCAGAGTGAAGTCCACCAGAGTCTCCTGAAAAGACAAGACAGTTCACATTAAAAACAATCACATTCACACTTTAGACTGAGTGGAGACGCGTCGGAAGGGAGCTGCGAGACCGGTGTCGAGGGTTTGAGCTGAAAGTGGAGAATGCGTCGGAAAGGAGCTCAAGAACCGTGTCGGAGGTTTCTGAGTGGGAAACACGTCGGAGAGGACGCGACCGTGTGGAGGTTTACCTGAGTGAGACACGTCGAGAGAGAGCTCGAGACGTGTCGAGTTTACCTGAGTGGAGAACACGTGAGAGAGGACTCCGAGACCGTGTCGGAGGTTTACTGATGGAGAACGACGTTGGAGAGGAGCTCGAGACCGTGCGGAGGTTTACTGAGTGGAGAACACGTGAGAGGAGCTCAGGACGTGTCGGAGGTTTACCTGAGTGGAGAACACGTTGGACCGTTGGAAGGAGCTCAGGACCGTGTCGGAGAGGAGCTCGAGACCGTGTCGGAGGGTTACCTGGTGGAGAACAGTTGGATAGGTGCTCGAGGCTGTATGGTGGTTGTCGGTGGCGACAGCTGCAGAGCGTAACTGTGGGCTCTGGAAGGCCAATAAACGCAGAGACAGAGGCCGGCGTTGGGGCAGAACACGAGCCGATCTTGTGCCCTTGAGCAGACAGACGGCGCACTCCTCTGTGTGCGGGCATGAACTCCAACATGTCGGCTCCAGAAGAACAGCTGTCCTGGACACGAGGGAAACGGTGAGGAGCAGGTGAAAGACATAAGAAACTCTAAACCAGGCTGGACACGAGACCCCGAGGAGCCGATTTAGCACCTGAAGGTCCAGGGCCAACTCTAACCTGACCACGGAGATCAAATCCAAGTGCTCGGACTACACTTTAATTCTGTTTAGCCCTGGTTGGTTCTAGTCTAGTCCTAGTCCAGTTCTGGTTGGGCTTTGCAAAGAAATGTTGGTAAAGCATTTTGAATGTTTCTCACAAAAATCTAATCTATCAGTGTTCAGGATATTTTGTACGACCCAAAATGTTGATGTGTAGGAGGACGTGTAGTAAACATGTAGGAGGACGTGGTAAACATGTAGGAGGACGTGTAGGAGACGTGTAGTAAACATGTAGGAGACGTGTTGTAAACGTGTAAGAGGACGTGTAGGAGGACGTGTAGTAAACATGTAGGAAGGACGTGTAGTAAACATTAATTAGAACATGTAGAGAAAACATAGAGGACATGTAGTAAACATGTAGGAGTGTGTAGTAAATGTGAAGGACGTGTAGGAGACGTGTAATAAACGTAGTAGGACGTGTATTAATGTAGAAAACGTGCTGAGGAAGTTAGTAAACGTGCTGAAGACGAACTGTAGTAAACGTGCAGAGGACGTGTAGTAACCGTGTAGGAGGACGTGTAGTAACATGCAGGAGGACGTGGTAAACGTGTAGCAGACTTGTCACGTAACGTGTAGTAAACATTTAGGAGGACGTGTAGTAAACATTTCGGAGGACGTGTAGTAAACATGTAGGGGGCGTGTAGAGGACGTGTGGTAAACGTGTAGCAGGACGTGGTAAAATATGTACGTGTAGGAGGACGTGTACTGGGGACGTGTAGTAACATGTAGGACGACGTGTAGTAAACATGTAGGACATGTAGGACGGTGACATGTGTAGTAAACATTGAGGAGTTAAAACATGTAGGATAGTAAACATGTAGGAGGAGGTAGTAAACATGTATGTAAACATGTAGGAAACAGTATTAACATGTAGGAGACGTGTAGTAAACATGTAGCAGGACGTGTAGTAAATATGTAGGAGGACGTGTAGGAGGACGTGTACAGTAAACATGTAGACGACGTGTAGGAGGACAGTGTACAGTAAACATGTAGGAGGACGTGTAAGACATGTACGTGGACGAACGTGTAGTAAAATGTAGACATGCGTGAGACGTAGTAGGACGTGAAGTAAAACATGTAGGAGGACGTGTAGTAAACATGTAGAGGACGTGTATAAACATGTAGGAGGACGTGTAGGACGGTACAGTAAACATGTAGGAGGACGTGTAGTCAACATGTAGAAGGACATGTAGTAAACATGTAGGAAGGACGTGTAGTAAACATGTAGCAGGACGTGTAGTAAACATGTAGTAGGACGTGTAGGAGACGTGTACAGTAAACATGGAGGACGTGTAGTCAACATGTAGAAGGACGTGTGTAGTTAACATGTAGGAGGACATGTAGTAAACATGGAGGACTTGTAGGAGGACGTGTAGTAAACATGGAGGACTTGTAGGAGGATGTGTAGGAGGACATGTAGTAAACATGTAGCAGGACGTGTAGTAAACATACAGGATGACGTGCGGGATGACGTGCAGGAGGACGTGTAGTAGGACGTGTGGTAAACGTGAAGCAGGACGTGTAGGAGGACGTGGCTCAAACAAAGAAATGAATGAATGAGACGCGGTGAGACAAAGGGGCGGAGCTACAGTCGTCATGTGTCGTTGGTTTGAGTTTGGCTCTCGCACCCTGAAACCCAGGAGACCCTCCTCCACCTTCTCGTAACGCTTTACCCAAAGGGCTGATCTCAAATAAAGCCGCGTCTGCTCACCCTGAAGGACCACATGCGCAGCTTGTGGTCCTGACACAGAGCGAAGATGAAGGTGTCGTCCTCGAGCTCGCGCACGGCCAAACTCAGCACCAGGTCTGACGTCTGATCTCCTCTGATCGCTGTGGGCATCCAGCCTGAGATCCGACGCATCATGGACGAGCGCTTCAGCTCCACCACCGCCAGAGAACCTACAGGACACACCACAGAGGTCAGAGCTCCAGCACAGAGAACCTACAGGACACACAGAGGTCAGCTCCAGCACAGAGAACCTACAGGACACACACAGAGGTCAGCTCCAGCACAGAGAACCTACAGGACACACACAGCAGGTCAGCTCCAGCACAGAGAACCTACAGGACACACACAGAGGTCAGCTCCAGCCAGAGAACCTACAGGACACACACAGAGGTCAGCTCCACACAGAGAACCTACAGGACACACACAGAGGTCAGCTCCAGCACAGAGAACCTACAGGACACACACAGAGGTCAGCTCCAGCACAGAGAACCTACAGGACACACACAGAGTCAGCTCCACCACAGAGAACCTACAGGACACACACAGAGGTCAGCTCCACCACAGAGAACCTACAGACAACACAGAGTCAGCTCCAGCACAGAGAACTACAGGACACACACAGAGTCAGCTCCAGCACAGAGACCACAGGACACACAGAGCACCTCCACCACAGAGACCTACAGGACACACAGAGGTCAGCTCCAGCACAGAGAACCTACAGGACACACAGAGGTCAGCTCCACAAGAGAACCTACAGGAGGTCAGCTCCAGCACAGAGAACCTACAGGACACACAGAGGTCAGCTCCAGCACAGAGAACCTACAGGACACAACAGAGGTCAGCTCCAGCACAGAGAACCTACAGGACACACACACACAGAGTCAGCTCCAGCACAGAGAACCTACAGGACACACACAGAGGTCAGCACAGAGAACCTACAGGACACACAGAGGTCAGCTCCAGCACAGAGAACCTACAGGACACACACAGAGGTCAGCTCCAGCACAGAGAGAACCACAGACAGACACAGAGGTTCAGCTCCACCACAGAGAACCTACAGGACACACACAGAGGTCAGCTCAGCACAGAGAACCTACAGGACACACACAGGTCAGCTCCACCACAGAGAGAACTACAGGACACACACAGAGGTCAGCCAGACAGAGAACCTACAGGACACACACAGAGGTCAGCTCCAGCACAGAGAACCTACAGACACAGAGGTCAGCTCAACAGAGAACCTACAGGACACACACAGAGGCAGCTCCACCAGAACCTACAGGACACACAGGTCAGCTCCAGAGAAACAGGACACACACAGAGGTCAGCTCCAGCACAGAGAACCTACAGGACACACACAGAGGTCAGCTCCAGCACAGAGAACCTACAGGACACACACAGAGGTCAGCTCCACACAGAACCTACAGACACACACAGACAGTCCAGAGAACCTACAGGACACACACAGAGGGTCTCAGCCACAGAGAACCTTACAGGACACACAGAGGTCAGCTCCAGCACAGAGAACCTACAGGACACACACAGAGGTCAGCTCCACCACAGAGACAGACACACCACGTCCTACAGACAGGACACACAGAGTCAGCTCCCCACAGAGAACCTACAGGACACACACAGAGTCAGCTCCACCACAGAGAACCTACAGGACACACACAGAGGTCAGCTCCAGCACAGGAACCTACAGGACACACACAGAGTCAGCAGATGTTTTGACCTGGTTTATGGTAAAAGCTGGCGTACCGGACTTTATTCTTGAAATGAGCACATACGCCGTCACACACACGTCACAACACACACACACACAGGTGAGTCCCTGCGCCGACCCCTCCCGCTGCCGCCGGACCCCTCGCCGGACCCCTGCGCCGGCGCTCGTGAGTTCATGTTTTGGACGTGGTGCCCGGGGCGTCCAGCGCACATGCTCAGTGGGAGGACGTGTTTCTTTGTCCAAACCGTGCGTCGTGCGGTGGAAGAGTGACCACAGTGATGCCCCCTTGTGGTGAGGCCAGGGCGTAGTGAGCCTCTCCTCTGTGGCTGATCCAGCAGGTGGCGCTGTGGGGACTGGAGGTGTAGTTCCCTGCATAGGGAGGGGGCGCTGTGGGGTCCTTCCTGCAGGCTGAGTTTACCCACATCTGTGAAGATGGACTGCATGTGGAGCTCCGTCACCAGCTCCTGAAAGGACGCGTTTAAATGTCTGAACGTGTAAAGTGGTCATAACCTTCCAGCACGCGAACATACACGAACATACACCACCCATCACCACCCCAACCCCACCCATCACTCACCACCCACCCCCGCCATCACACCCCAACATCACCCATCACCCCCGACACCACCCCCCACCCGCCTTCACCACCCATCATCCCCCCCACCACCCTTCACACCCATCACCCGCCTTCGCACTTCATCACCCTTCACCACACCCATCACCCGCCTTCACCACCCATCATCTCCTTCTACCCTTCACCCATCAACCCCCGCCATTCACACACCCATCACCCGCCTTCACACACCACCCTCACCCGCCCTTCACGCCCGCCTTCAACCCCACCCTCAACACCGCCTTCACTTCACCCGCGCCTTCACACCCTTCACCCCTTCACCACCCTTCACCACCCGCCTTCACCCTTCGCCCTCACCCGCCTTCGCCTTCACCACCCTTCACCACACCCGCCTTCGCCACTTCACCTTCACCCGCCTTCACCCGCCTTCGCCTTCACCCCCTTCGCCCCCTTCACCCGCCTTCACCCTTCCGCCTTCACCCCCTTCACCGCCTTCGCCACCCTTCACCCGCCTTCGATCACGCCTTCACCACCCTTCACCCTTCACCACCCTTCACCGCCTTCACCACCTTCACCCGCCTTCACCACCCTTCACCCGCCTTCACCACCCTTCACCACCCTTCACCCGACCACCCATCACCTTCACCACCCTTCACCTATCACCCTTCACCCCCGGCATCACCCCCCCTTGCACTTCAAACAAAAGCGCGCGCTCGTCTTCAGGCGCATGTGGACTCACGCTGCGGTACATCGCGCGGTGAGGCAGGACCAGCGCTGGAACGCTCCGATTGGTGCAGACGAGGACCACGACGTTGCTGAGCGTCTCCTGGACAGCGACCCCTCCTGGGAGCACGGAGCAGTGACTGAACTTCAGCTTGACGCGTTGTTCAGGAGGTTCGGTGTCCAGCGAGAGCTCCACGAACTGCACGCTGTCCCCGCATGTCGACCTGAGAGGAGGCGGCACGTTCAGGTCACGCCACGGATTCCATGAGAACATTAAAAAAACGCGGCAGCTTTTATATTTGACAGAAGGAAAAAGCAAAAGGATCGACGTTCTGGTTCAAAGTTGGTAGAATACATTCATGTTGCCTCTCTTCTTTTGGCGAATGCCTGCCAGAGTCGCTCACCAGTGGATGAACCGGGTTGCTGGTGACCGACAGCAGTTTTCCGCTCTCTTCGTAGTGAAGGCTCCAGCGCTGTCGGGAACTTTCCTCCAGGAAGAGAACTCAGACCTGGACGGAGACAAAGGGGCAGAGGAACTGTTCAAAAGGCGTTCTCTCACTCTCACGTTGGAACTCACAGACGGACTTCGGCCAGTTCTGTCCTGCACGTCCATAAACAGGCAACAAGGACTCTGGGGGACCTCAATGGCGTGGACTCTGGGGACTCAATGGCGTGGACTCTGGGGGACCTCAATGGCGTGGACTCTGGGGACAACAGACCATCTGCACTTCCTGGTTTCAAGTTTATTATGCATTAAGTGAAGCCTTGTTTGACTTATCTTTACACTTTAATCAAATGTGTGACAGCAGTTTTAAAAGGAAGTTAGAGTTTAGCTCGAGTCACACAGGTCAGAAGTTCATTTACATTATAGTTTCAATGTACAAAAGGGCTAGCTAAAGAAGCGCAGTTTAATCGTTCTCAACACGTTTGCACAGACGTGTACCGGGAATAACCGTGAAAAGGTGACTGAAAGTGGACGCACGGTGAAGGCGAAACGTGGCCACTGAAGGATAATGCATAATAAAGTTAGTTTATAGTTTATATAAGTTAAGCTGATGTGTGTTTAGCATAGGGTGAAGGCCCTGTTGTGTTTGTATTTCTGTGTCTGCAGATGCTCTCCTCCACAGGTCTTGGGAGCAGAGATAACAGAAGAGAGATAAGAACCCAAATAAGGGCCAAGGACCGAGACCAGGATTGTAACCAGACTAAGCCCAGCAGCGGACTCGACCTCCACACTAAGGAGGAGGAACAACCCCCTCTGTGCTATATAAACTGTTGTGTAGTCAAACTTCCTTTGTCTCTTGTTCCTCTGTACGTAAAGCACATGAGTTGTGTGTGGTACAGGTAACAGGAACAGGAACCGGATTGATCTGTAAGCACATTTCTTAGAAACTTTGTATTAGGGCGAATAAATTATTGTAAATTTAAACTCGGACGTCTCCGGTTGTCTCTTCCCCGATGCGTGAACCCGCCAGGAAATAACAAAGCGTAATTATTTCCTACACCACATATTTATGTCCCAAACAGAAGGCCACATTAGCCGTATTAGCAGTGTTAGCATTGTTAGCATTGTGTTTGCGCCGTGCTTTGAGTGACACTCCAGAGTTTACAGTGAGCAGGCTAACGCGTGTTAGCTCCCGGTTAGCCGCCAAAACCTACTTCGGCCTCTAACTTCCTCATTTCTGCGTCTGTCTGAAAACTAGCGGCGCGGACGGATGGCCCGGGAGCGGAGGGTCGTGTCGCGTACCCAGGTTCACTGTCACTTCTTTGTAGCGACGCTGTGTTTCTCTCTCAAAGCCGCAGATCTCGATGAAGCTCTTCTCCAGCGCCGCCGCCATCTTGTCTAACGTCGGTGTGGAAACTGCGCGTACATGAGCGTCAGACGTACGTCCATTAAAAAGGCACGCATGCGCTCAAAACGGTTGAATGACCAAATCAAATGGATCGATTAAACAACTAACGCATAACAAAGACTGTCACCAATACAAAATGATGCACACCAGACCACAATGACAAACATATCAAACACAAACCAATTTAGCGAACATTTGTAATGTCTACGTGTTATTTGAAAAAAGTTAAAAATGTTTTTCCCATAGGCAACACACCTTCTTTTCACAATCGGCGCGCCTTTCAACACATGAGGCTCCTTTTCACCATCTGGGCGCCTTCACCCATGGGCCCTCTTCACCCAATGGACGCCTCACCACTGGCTTTTCATAGGCCCTTTTAATACATAGGCCCTTGTTCACCATAGGGCCCTTTTCAGCAATAGCGGCCCCTTTTCAAAACAATGGGTCCCTTTATCACCATAATGGTCCCTTTTCCACCAAATAGAGAGCCCTTTTCACCATAGGCCCTTTCACCAGGGCTTATTTCACAAGGGCCCTTTTCACCCAATAGGCCCATGTTCACGATGGGCCATTTTCCGCCACCAAACTCACACGATACGGGCCCTTATATCACCATGCGGCCTTATCTTTCACCATGGGCCCTTTTCCACAATCGGGCCCTTTTCACCATGACCCTTTCACCATAGGCCCGTTTTCACCATTAGCCCTTTTCACCATCAGGCCCCTTTTCACCATGGGCCCTTTTCACAAAATGGGCCCTTCTCACCACAAATGCGGCCCTTTTCACAATATGGTCCCTTGTCAACCATCCCGAGGCGCCACCTTATCCCACCCATAGACGCCCTTTTCTATCCTATCAGGGCACCTTTTTCACAATGCGGCCCTTTTCACCCATTACGGCCCTTTCACCGATGGCCATCTTTTCACGTATAGGCCCTGTTTCAACCATGGTTAGGGCCCTATCTTCACCATGCCGGCCCTTTTTCACCATAGGCCTTTTTCACCATGGGCCCTTTTCACCATAGCGCCCGTCTTCACCATAGCCCTTTTCGCCCTTTTCACAATGGCCCTTTTCACCCTTTTGGGCCCTTTTCACCACTAGGCCCTTTTCACCAATGGGCCCTTTTCCACCAACGAGGCCATTTCACCATGCGCCTTTTTCCACAATGGCGCCCTCTTTCATCCATAGTGCCCTTTTTCACGAAGGCCTTTTCACACATCAGGCATTCTTCACCCTTATCCACCCAAGGGCCTTTCCTTCACCCATAGTGCCTGTTCACCATAGGCCCTTCCTCTCAACCATAAGCCCTCTTCATGACGCCATTTCACAATGCGGCCCTTTTCACCATTGGCCCCCTTTCACCATGCCCTTTTCACCATAGGCCCTTTTACACCATAAGGCCCTTTTCACAATGCGGCCCTTTCACAATGCCGTCCCCCTTTTTCACTCTATGGCGCCGCTTTTCACAATGCCGGCCCTTCGTCTCACCTAAACTAGCCCCTTTTCGATCCCATCATAGGCCCTTTTCACCAAAGGCCCTTTTCACAATAGGCCCTTTTCATCATAGGCCCTTTTCACCAAAGGCCCTTTTCACAATGGGCCCTTTTAACAATGGGCGCTTTTCACCATAGGCCCTTTTCACGATAGTCCCTTTTCACCATAGGCCCTTTTCACAATGGGCCCTTTTCACAATGGGCCCTTTTCACCATAGGCCCTTTTCACAATGGGCCCTTTCAGGCCCTTTTCACAATGGCCCTTTTCACCATAGCCCTTTTCACCATGGGCCCTTTTCACTATGGGCCCTTTTCACCATAGCCCTTTTCACCATGGGCCCTTTTCACTATGGGCCCTTTTCACCATAGCCCTTTTCACCATAGGCCCTTTTCACAATTGGCCTTTTTCATGACAGGCCCTTTTCCCGATTCAACATTGTTGTCAAAAACAACCCTAAGATTCCTTACGGTCAGTTTTATCATGGATGACACAGAATCACCAAATAAAATGCACTCATCTTTTCATCATTCAATTGAAGGACATTTGGCCCTACCCACATCTTCACGTCTGACCACAAACTGTTCCTGAGCTCTGATAGTTCAGTGTTACCGTTCACTCACCTCTCACGGCGTCACCCATAAATAAGGCCTTTTTCATTTGTGAAAAAGCCCATGAGTATGTTGTTGAATACCTGAAGTAAACAGTATTTGTTAAACACCTGTCCTGGTTCTCAGGTCAGATCTTCTGCTCTGTCAGCGTTTTTAGGACTGTGTTGAGTTCAGACTGTGGTGGGAACAGTCCGGATGTTTCCAAGGCCTCGAGTCTTATCGGTGTCGCTGGAGTTTATAAAGAGAAGAGGCAGATCTGTGAAACCGGATCCAAAATGTCCGCCCTCAGGTGTGTGTGTGTGTGCTGCTGCTGCTCACCGTGAGCTCCTGGGCCGAGGACACACAGGTGAGTCCCTGAACGCACCCTGACGAAGGACACGCAGAGTCCCTGAACGCACCCTGACGAAGGACGCACAGGTGAGTCCCTGAACGCACCCTGACGAAGGACGCACAGGTGAGTCCCTGAACGCACCCTGACGAAGGACACGCAGAGTCCCTGAACGCACCCTGACGAAGGACACGCAGAGTCCCTGAACGCACCCTGACGAAGGACGCACAGGTTGGTCCCTGCTGACGCACCCTGACCGAAGGACACGCAGAGCCCTGAAGCACCCTGAATGAAGGACACGCAGAGGTCCTGAACGCACCCTGACGAAGGACGGCACAGGTGAGTCCCTGAACGCACCTGACGAAGGACGCACAGGTGAGTCCTGAACGCACCCTGACGAGGACACGGAGTCCCTGAACGCACCCTGACGAAGGAGCACAGGTGAGTCCCTGAACCACCCTGACGAAGGAACGCACAGGTGAGTCCCGCTGAACGCACCCTGACGAAGGACTCGCAGAGTCGCCTGAACGCACCCTGACGAAGGACTCACAGAGTCCGTCCCTGAACGCACCCTGATGACGAAGGACGCACAGGTGAGTCCCTGAACGCACCCTGATGAAGGAAGCACAGGTGAGTCCCTGAACGCACCCTGACGAAGGACGCACAGGTGAGTCCCTGAACGCACCCTGACCAAGGATGCGCAGGTGAGTCCCTGAACAGGCCTTTGTCACCACGACGAGGAAAATAATTGAAAATCTGTTTTTACAGTAAACTATGCCAAAGAAAGGAGCTGATTAAAAGTAATAATGAGATGTAAACTTTCCAATAAAACATTCCACATTTGTCTGACATTTGAACCTCAAATCAAAAGTTAAAGGACTTGTTTTAACTGCGTGCGGTGAAGGGATTGACATGATATCGTCTGATTATAATTTAATTTAATTCTTTCCTTATGGATGCATTGGAAAAGGGGGCACTAACCATCATCAATCGAATTTGAGCATTTTAGTTTCGCCTCTAAAACCCTTTTTCTGAATCAAACCTTCATGAAATCCGTGGTGTGTCTGGCTGCTCACACTCGTCTTTACTCGACAGAAGGTTCATTTCCCTCTGACAGCTTCAGTTCTTTGCTTTTAGGAGCTGTCGGTGTCGGAGCTGCTGTGGAGGGCCAACAAAGACGTGGGTGAGACTTCCACACTGAAAACATGAGAAGATCACATGGACACGCCCGTTTACAATCTGATCGCTAGAATAAACACAGAGTTGGACTTGGAAGACAAAGTACAACAGCTCTTTCTTTTTCTCGTTGCCTCGTTAGTCCCGGTCCAAACCTCCACAATGGTGTTCACATTCACAGTCAGGGTTTGTTCAGCAGGTTTAGATGATGCAAACAAAAGAAGGTCCAACTCATGTGGCGAGGAGAAAAATGACAAAGGAAACGTTCAAGAATTGAAAGAGTTATTTTAAAATGCAACGGCCCTTTTCCGCCAAACCAACGCGCTAGCTCCGGTTGCCGTAACAACGCGGAGCTCCACTTCCTGCCCCCATGCATTCCTGATCTAGTCGTAGGGTCTTCTGATGGTCTGCTCTGTGCTGGCCTTGTAAGCCGTCCCACCGTGTGTGCAGTGCGTACGGCGAGCGAGCCGCTGGTGATCGACGACATCGCCTTTGACTCGGACTCGGAGCGGAACGCCAGACCCCTGCACGTCGAGGGCTGCACGTCGAGGGGCTGCATGTGGCCCAAGTCTGCGGACGGGAAGGTCTACGTGCCCTACACCATCGCCGGACACTACAGTCAGTCTGCGTTCCTCTGCTCTGTTTCTCTCAAACGCTTCAGTTTTCTTCGAGCTCCCTCATCTTTCGCGTTGGCGCTCGCCCTGCTTTGCTCTTGCCAACTCTCGCTCTGATTGGTCGGTCGGGGTGGTCACATGTTGAAGAGCTGCACGTGCTCCAGCGTTGCCAGGTTCTCCCGCAGCAGCTTTGGCCGCCTATGTCTTTTGACTGAGTATTGACTGTGGACCTCTCAGTCAAACTTGGAGAGAAACCATGGTTTTATCCTCAAAGTTACGTACTGCTGTTTCTGTGTGCAGCCTCTAGGGAGCGCTCTTTAATCGAACGTGGGCTGAGCTCTTTCTCAGAGTCGACCTGCGTCCGCTTCATCCAGAGAACAAACCAACGGGACTACATCAACATCCAGTCTGACAGCGGTAAAACCAGGTGAGGAACCAGGACGGAACCAGGACTGAACCAGGACGGAACCAGGACGGAACCAGGAACAGGACTGAACCAGGACTGAACCAGACTGAACCAGGACTGAACCAAGGAACCAGAACCAGGACGGAACCAGGACTGAACCAACCAGGAACCAGGGCTGAACCAGGACGGAACCAAGACTGAACCAGGACTGAACCAGGACGGAACCAGGACTGAAACCAGGACTGAACCAGGATTAAACCAGGACTAAAAAAAAGGATGTCGAAAAGCTTTTGACATTATCCACAATTTAGAAAAATATGGTATCATTAGTCTGGTGAGCGTTATCTTCCTGGCAGGAAACGTTTTTTGAAGATGGTGATGGTGTCCCCCAGGGGTCAGTATTGGGCCCAAATGATATAGATAATATATTTATGATCGTGGTAAAGTCTTTTCTCCTCAGGCCGAACTGACAAAAACTCCATCATGGAAAAACAGACACTTGAATATTGTAATTGATTGGGTCCGACTTAATTTTGTTATAAAAATTAATTAAAATTTAAATTAGACCAACCAGCGCTCCACATGCTTTATTATGTAAACCAGGACTAAACCAACTCTGGTCCTTCGGCTCCTTTCCCTTCACAGATGTTACTCGTACGTGGTCGCCGTGGTTACAGTCAGACGGTTTCTCTTGACAAACAGGGCTGCCTCTACCACAGCACACAGTCAACACGAGCTGCTCCACGCGCTCGGCTTCAAACCACGAGCAGTGCCGGTCTGGACCGAGACCAGGTACATCAAGGTCTGTGGCAACAACAGTCAGGTAAAAACCAAAACCACACCAGTCAGGTAAAAACCACACACAGTCAGGTAAAAACCACACCCAGTCAGGTAAAAACCACACCAGTCAGTAAAAAACCACACCCAGTCAGGTAAAAACCACACCAGTCAGGTAAAACCACCCCAGTCAGGTTAAAAACCACACCCAGTCAGGTAAAAACCACAACCCAGTCAGGTAAAACCACACCACAGAACCCACCAGTAGGTAAAAACCACACCAGTCAGATAAAAAACCACACCAGTTCAGGTAAAAACCACAACCCAGTCAGGTAAAAACCACATCCAGTCAGGATATAAAACCACACCCAGTCAGGTAAAAACCACACCCAGTCAGGTAAAAAACCACACCCATCAGGTAAAAAACCTACACCCAGTCAGATAAAAACCAACATCAGTCAGTCAGGTAAAACCACACCCAGTCAGGTAAAAACACACCCAGTCAGGTAAAAACCACACACCCAGTCAGGTAAAAAACACACCCAGTCAGGTAAAAACCAACACCCATCAGGTAAAAACACATCCCAGTCAGGTAAAAACCACATCCAGTCAGGTAAAAACCACACCCAGTCAGGTAAAAACCACACCCAGTCAGGTAAAAAACCACACCCAGTCAGGTAAAAACCACACCCAGTCGATAAAAACCACACCCAGTCAGGTAAAAACCACACCCAGTCAGTAAAACCACACCCAGTCAGATAAAACCACACCCAGTCAGGTAAAAACACAGCCCAGTCAGATAAAAAACCACATCCAGTCAGGTAAAAACTACATCCAGTCTAAACCTGGTCTAAACCAGGTCTAAACCTGGTCTAAACCTGGTCTAAACCAGGTCAAAACCAGGACTAAACCTGTCATTCATTTCTCAGGCTGGGCGTACGCGTTCGATAAGATCCAAACTCTGAACCAGAACACGCCGTATGATTACAACTCCGTCATGCAGTATCACAAGTAAGTACTTTTACTTTAGTGACAAATCTAGATCATCATTAAGTCCAGGGAAAACTAGCTTCACACGTCACAATCCAGAAATCACACAGTTAGTTAGACTGCCCAAGGTTTGTAAAGATGAGATCTTTACTAAATTATTCTTATTTGAATTAAAAAGGACCATGTGTCACGATAGAACATTTTGAAGTACCATATGTGGCTCTAGTAAAATATCACGGTTCCAAAAGTTCCCTCAGCTGTGACAGTGTCAGATATTTACATTTAGGATCAAACTCTTGAGTGTAATCAGAGTTCTTTCCGCGGTTTTGTCGTTTCTCATTTTAGATACGCGTTCAGTGGGAACAACCAGCCGACCATGCAGCCCATTCCAAACGCCAACGTGGAATTCGGCCGAGCCACGCAGATGAGCCGGAACGACATCCTGAGGGTCAACCGCCTGTACAAGTGCTAGACCTGGACCCAGATCTGGACCGGGAGAAACAAGGGTAAGGACCGGCGAAAGACCAGCACCGAGGTCTGGACCAGGACAGACCAGGCGGGAAAGGACCGGGGAAAGATCGAGGAAAGACTGGGAAAAGACTGGGGAAAGGCCAAGGAAAGACCTTGGATAGACCAAGGAAAGACCAAGGAAAGACCAAGGAAAGGCCAAGGAAACCAAGGCAAGACCAAGGAAAGACCAAAAAGATCAATGAAAGATCAAGGAAAGACCAGAGAAAGATCAAGGAAGGAAAGACTGGGAAAAGACGGGAAAGACTGGGGAAAGGCCAAGGAAAGACTTTGGATAGACCAAGTAAAGACCAGGGAAAGATCAGGAAAAGACCGGGGAAAGACCAGCACCGAGGTCTGGACCAGACAGACAGACCAGGCGGGAAAGGAACAGGGAAAGGTCGAGGGAAGGCCAAGGAAAGACCTTGGATAGACCAAGGAAAGACCAAGGAAAGGCCAAGGAAAGGCCAAGGAAAGACCTTGGATAGACCAAGGAAAGACCAAGGAAAGGCCAAGGAAAGACCAAGGAAAGGCCAAGGAAAGGCCAAGGAAAGACCTTGGATAGACCAAGGAAAGACCAAGGAAAGGCCAAGGAAAGGCCAAGGAAAGACCTTGGATAGACCAAGGAAAGACCAGGGAAAGGCCAAGGAAACCAAGGCAAGACCAAGGAAAGACCAAAAAGATCAAGGAAAGATCAAGGAAAGACCAGGGAAAGACCAAGGAATTAACTGGGCCAAAACCAGTACTCGATCAGGTCTAATCTAAACTCTGACTGCACTGTACTAAACCTGGACTAAACCTGGACTAACTCCGGTCTGAACAAGGACCAAGACCAGGACTAAACCGGGTTGAATATGGACTAGATCAGAACCAAAATGATGCATTTTGAGTAATAATAAATACGTTTTCTTTACAGTACATCCAACGACCACCAGGAGTCTGAAATAAAATAATTCAAAAATATGTGACATGGATCTGTTCTCCACTCATTCTGTGCTTTTACTTTTAGTCAGAAAAATAAGAGTCAAAGGTGTTGAATAATTAACTGACATCCGGTCCAAGCGCGAATCATTTTATAACAAAAACGAGTTTGAATTTCCAGTTTAAATGTCGTTTTCTTCCCTACGACAGAGGACGGAAAGAATACAACATTAGAGTAGGACCGTCTCGAAGGACTTGACTCGCGACGCCGATTCAACTCTGAACATCTTTGTGAAGTAGTTCCGAAGATCATTCTCAAACTTTTGTTCAGTTTCTGGTTTATTTTAGCAGCGATACTTCTGTTTGTTCGTTTTGAAAGACAAAGTTAAGAACTATTTGCTCAAATGAGTATCTAGTCTCGATGCTAGATTTAGTATTGATTAGTATTTGATTTTTGATACTTTTGACAACTCCGGTCTGTAAATTAATGTAAAAACTATTTCTGTGAGTATTTGTGCAGTAAAAGTCTAAGTGTGTGTTAAATGTGTGTTAAATGTGTGTTAAATGTGTGTTAAATGTGTGTTAAATGTGTGTTAAATGTGTGTTAAATGTGCAGTAAAATCCAGTGTTAGATGTGTTTAAAGCAGCTCTGATGTCACTCACATGTGACAGCGCCCCCTGGAGGACGCTCACATGTGTCTGAGACACATTCGGAGCACAGCTCAGTTGGATGTTTATTCTATGAAGATGTTGTATTGTGTTGTTTGATTTTTGAAATAAAAGTTATAAAATAAAACAAAAAAACATGTTTGAAGCCAGCCTCAGGGCACAGGAGCTCCACAGGGCTGTGTACTTTCCCCTCTGCTCTTCTCCCTGTACACAAACTGCTGCGCCTCCAGCCACGTCGACACACCCCCCTCATCAGGCTCATCTGGGACGGGGATGAGTCTGTCTACAGGAGGGAGGTGGTCCGGCTGGTTATTCAACCCACACTACTCTCGCACTGGTCACTTTCTGCATTTTGTGTAAATATGCACATCCCGAGACAAGTTTATTTTTTACCTTATTTTATTCGTCTTTACTTCTGCATGCCATATTTGACCCCACAGACGATGCTATTATTATTATTGTATTATTAGTTGTTTCATGTTGCACTTTAACGCCGAGACAAGTTCCTCTGTTTGTGAGCTGTGTTCAATGACAAAGGAATGTATCCAACTAGAATATTTCTTCAAAATGAATTCAAATTTAAGAACAATTCAATTCAATTCAATTCAATTCAATTCAATTCAATTTAATATTTATTTAAAATTAAAATGTTTCTTTTTTTTTCTGCAGATGCACAAAGATAACATTCAGGGTACAATTCTTCTAAATTAGAGGTTGATTTCCTTATGAAAAATGGAGAATATCGGTTTTCTATTTAAGAATTTGGATTTATGGATATGAAATGTTGCCAGGACGATCAAAGGTTTATAACGTAATGTCTGTAGTTTAGTCCAGTCTGTAGTTTAGTCCAGTCTGCAGTTTAGTCCAGACTGTAGTTTAGTCCAGTCTGTAGTTTGGTCCAGTCTGGTAGTTTAGTCCAGTCTGTAGTTTAGTCCAGACTGTAGTTTAGTCCATTCTGTAGTTTAGTCCAGTCTGTAGTTTGGTCCAGACTGCAGTTTAGTCCAGTCTGTAGTTTAGTCCAGTCTGTAGTTGTGGTCCAGACTGCAGTTTAGTCCAGTCTGTAGTTTAGTCCAGTCTTTAGTCCAGTCTGTTGTTTTAGTCCAGTCTGCAGTTTAGTCCAGTCTGTAGTTTAGTCCAGTCTGTAGTTTAGTCCAGTCTGTAGTTTTGGTCCAGACTGAAGTTTAGTCCAGACTGTTGTTTAGTCCAGTCTGCAGTTTAGTCCATTCTGTAGTTTAGTTCAGTCTGTAGTTTAGTCCAGTCTGTTAGTTTGTCCAGTCTGTAGTTTGGTCCAGTCTGTAGTTTAGTCCAGACTGTAGTTTAGTCCAGACTGTAGTTTAGTCCAGTCTGTAGTTTAGTCCATTCTGTAGTTTAGTCCAGTCTGTAGTTTGGTGACTGCAGTTTAGTCCAGTCTGTAGTTAAGTCCAGTCTGTAGTTTGGTCCAGACTGCAGTTTAGTCCAGTCTGTAGTTTAGTCCAGTCTGTTGTTTAGTCCAGTCTGCAGTTTAGTCCAGTCTGTAGTTTAGTCCAGTCTGTAGTTTAGTCCAGTCTGTAGTTTGGTCCAGACTGCAGTTTTAGTCCAGACTGTTGTTTAGTCCAGTCTGCAGTTTAGTCCAGTCTGTAGTTCCGTCCAGTCTGTAGTTCAGTCCAGTCTGTAGTTTAGTCCAGTCTGTAGTTTAGTCCAGTCTGTTGGTTTAGTCCAGACTGTGGTTTAGTCCAGTCTGTAGTTTAGTCCAGTCTGTTGTTTTAGTCCAGTCTGTTTGTCCAGTTTAGTCCAGACTGTAGTTTAGTCCAGTCTGTAGTTTAGTTCAGACTGTAGTTTAGTCCAGACTGTAGTTTAGGCCAGACTGTAGTTTTAGGTCCGGACTGTAGTTTAGTCCAGACTGTAAGTTTAGTTCCAGACTGTAGTTTAGTTAGTCCAGACTGTAGTTTTAGTCCAGACTGTAGTTTAGTCTGGTCCAGACTGTAGTTTAGTTCAGACTGTAGCTTAGTCCAGATTGTAGTTTACTCCAGTCTGTAGTTTAGCCCAGACTGTAGTTTAGGCCAGACTGTAGTTTAGTTCAGACTGTAGTTTAGTCCAGACTGTAGTTTAGTCCAGTTCTGTAGTTTAGTCCAGTCTGTAGTTTAGTCCAGTCTGTAGTTTAGTCCAGTCTGCAGTTTAGTTCAGACTGTAGTTTAGTCCAGTCTGTAGTTTGGTCCAGACTGCAGTAGTTTAGTCCAGACTGTAGTTTAGTCCAGTCTGTAGTTTAGTCCAGACTGTAGTTTAGTCCAGTCTGTAGTTCAGTGCAGACTGTAGTTTAGTCCAGTCTGTAGTTTGGTCCAGACTGCAGTTTAGTCCAGTCTGTAGTTTGGTCCAGACTGCAGTTTAGTCCAGACTGTAGTTTAGTCCAGTCTGTAGTTAGTTTAGTCCAGTCTGCAGTTTAGTCCAGTCTGTAGTTCAGTCCAGTCTGCTGTTTAGTCCAGTCTGCTGTTTAGTCCAGTTTTGTAGTTCAGTTCAGTCCAGTCTGTGTAGTTTCAGTCCAGTTCTGTAGTTTAGTCCAGACTGTAGTTTTAGTCAGACTGTAGTTTAGTCCAGACTGTAGTTTAGTTCAGACTGTAGTTTAGTCCAGTCTGTAGTTTGGTCCAGTCTGTAGTTCAGTCCAGTCTGTAGTTTAGTGCAGACTGTAGTTTTGGTCCAGACTGTAGTTTGGTCCAGTCTGTGTAGTTTCCAGTCTCTGCGCGCGTCTCTTGTCATGTGACTGTAGTTCTGGTCAGACGTTCTGTAGTTGTTCTGCTGTCGGGACAGTACACTGTACGTTTTTTCAGTCCTTTTGTTCGTCTAGTCTGAAGTTGAGGTCAGAAGTAGTGAAAGGCATACAGTCTTTAGTTTGGTTTAGTTTAGTTTAGTTTAGCTGCCAGCCTGTGTTTGTTGCTACTGTGGTTTTTTTGTTTCGTCTTAGTTTAGACCACAGTAAATCAGTTGTATTGGTAGTTTGTGTTAGGCGACAGTAGTTTGTCCAGACTTTATTAGTTGGTCCAGTCTGTAGTTTGGTCCAGTCTGTAGTTTCCACCCGTCTCTGCGCGCGTGCTCTTGTCATGTGACTGCGCGCTTCCTGGATCAGACGTTCTGTTGTTGTTCTGCTGCTGCGGGACAGGTACACTGTAAACGCCTCTTTTTCATGTCTCTTTTGTTCCTTCTAAGTCTACGAAGTCTGCAGGATCAGAAGAGTGAAAGGCATACAGCTCTTTAGTTTAGTTTAGTTTAGTTTAGTTTAGTTTAGTTTAGTTTAGTTTAGTTTAGTTTAGTTTAGTTTAGTTTGTTTAGCTGACAAAGCGCTCGTGTTTGTTGCTGATGTCCGTTTTTTTGTTTCGTTACTTTTTAGACCAACGACGCTAAAATCAAAATAGAATTGAAATATTGAGAATAATTGTTTGATGTTAAAGAAGCGACAGCAAAAGTTCAAAATATACCTTACTTTATTAGTCAAGCAAATAATAAAATATTCTTTGTGTTTAGTGTCACAAAATACGCCAAAGTTTAAACTGTCGAGTTCATCTCAATATATTGTCGACTAGTCACGATTAGTCGAATAATCGCTGCGGTGCTAATTCATTTAATTTTTTTCATATATATAAAATAAACCTCCACGTCACGCGTCTGTCGTGGTGACGTCATGCACAAAATGGCGCCGCGCGTCCAAAAGAAAACCAAAACAGGCGTTTAAAGGCTTAAAATGCACTGTTCTTTTTTACGTTTTTAACCTTAAAATGTGTGTTTACAGCTCGTATGTTCTGCTCTTTACACGCGTTCAGAAGAAATGGAAAGTTTTTTATTTGAGTTTTCACTGACTTTAACGTCAAACGCCACTTAAATTCAACTCATGAACAGGTAATGACACACAGTTTAGTCCTGCTTTAGTCCTGCTTTAGTCCTGCTTTAGACCTGGTTTAGACCTGCTTTAGACCTGTTTTAGACCTGTTTTAGTCCTTTAGACCTGCTTTAGTCCTGTTTTAGTCCTGCTTTAGTCCTGCTTTAGACCTGCTTTAGTCCCAGTTTAGACTTGTTTTAGACCTGCTTTAGACCTGCTTTAGTCCTGCTTTAGTCTGCTTTAGTCCTGCTTTAGTCCTGCTTTAGACCTGCTTTAGTCTTCCAGTTTAGACCTGCTTTAGACCTGCTTTAGACCTGCTTTAGACCTGCTTTAGACTGCTTTAGTCCTGCTTTAGACCTGCTTTAGACCTGCTTTAGACCTTTAGACCTGCTTTAGACCTGCTTTGGTCCTGCTTTGGTCTGCTGCCTGCTTTGGTCCTGCTTTGGTCCTGCTTTGGTCCTGCTTTAGTCCCAGTTTAAACCTGCTTTAGTCCCAGTTTAAACCTGCTTTAGTCCCAGTTTAAACCTGCTTTAGTCCCAGTTTAAACCTGCTTTAGTCCCAGTTTAAACCTGCTTTAGTCCCAGTTTAAACCTGCTTTAGTCCCAGTTTAAACCTGCTTTAGTCCGAGTTTAAACCTGCTTTAGTCCCAGTTTAAACCTGCTTTTCCAGCTTTGTAAACCCTTTAGTCAGTTTTAAACCTGCTTTAGTCCCAGTTTAACCTGCTTTAGTCCCAGTTTTGCTTTAGTCCCAGTTTAACCTGCCTTAGTCCCAGTTTAAACCTGCTTTAGACTTGTTTTAGTCCCTTTAAACCTGCTTTAGACCTTGTTTAGTCCTGCTTTAGACCTGCTTTAGTCCCAGTTTAGACCTGCTTTAGTCCAGTTTAGACCTGCTTTAGTCCCAGTTTAGGTGCAGTTTTTAGTCCCAGTTTAGACCTGCTTTAGTCCCAGTTTAGACCTGCTTTAGTCCCAGTTTAGACCTGCTTTAGTCTCAGTTTTGTCCTGCTTTAGTCCCAGTTCAGGCCCAGTTTAGGCCTGTTTTAGTTCTAGTTTAGTCTAGTTTTGTCCTGTGTCATTTTTTTATAAGTATCGTTAGTATAAATTAGACGTTGGCGATATATCGAATTGTGAATGTTGTTTTTAAAGAGATTGTAGAAAAAGATTCAGTTGTTTCATCTGGACTCTGTTTTAGAAAAAACAAAACGTTTCAAACTCTCATCCAAGAGTCATTCTCCATCTGAGAAACAAGTCTGAGAACTCTTGTTATATCCTACTCTGGGAGAGCCCTGCCCACAGGGCGGGACCTCCTGCTAATGGCCCATTGAAACTGGGATGGGCCTATTGTTCTATTGTTCCCTGCCTCACCTTGAGTGCCTATTTAGCATCCGAATGCCCAGGGCGTCTCCAGGGTTTCAGCAGACCATTATAAACAACTGGAAGGTTTGAATCTTAAACCTCTATTACGATCTAAGGAAGGATTCTCTTTTTTAACAAAGATTGCCTCCTTAATCTCTCTTTTCAAACCATCTTTTTTCCCTGCTCAGAATCTCCACCTCACTGTCTTCAATAGTGGTTTGTGGCTTTAAGATGAAGATGCACAGAGATGTGCAATATTTGAATATCAAGTATATCACTTGGAAAAAATGCTACAAAAACAGCAGATTAAAAAAGAGAAAAAAGTGATGCTGTAAACATTCAAACAAAGGGGCTTTTAAGGGGCTGTTGTTGCACTTTTGTGACAGACATTTCACATTTGTCTGATAAAAGACACGTTTTAACATATTTCTGTTGGATTGACAAAACATCTTAAAAAAGTGAGACTCCAGACGTCAGCGCCACTGGCCTGTGGTCATTAAGTCCAGCGATCCGGGGCTTCTTGGGGACCGGGACAATGATGGACGACTTGAAGCAGGCTGGGACGTGGCATGACCCCAGGGAGGTGTTTAAAAAATGTCTGTGAAGACGGGAGTCAGCTCCTCTGCAGTGTCTCAGGGTGGAGGAGGAGACACCGCCTGGGAGTCAGCTCCTCTGCAGTGTCTCAGGTGGAGGAGAGACACCGCCTGGGAGTCAGCTCCTCTGCAGTGTCTCAGGGTGGAGGAGGAGACACCGCCTGGGAGTCAGCTCCTCTGCAGTGTCTCAGGGTGGAGGGGGAGACGGCAGCTTTTTGGGGGTTTGACTTCCGAAAGGGTCTAATCTGTTTTCTTCTCCTTCAGCGATGACCTCAGCCTTTCTCAGATGAGTGACCTGCGACGACCCGTCCAGCCCTCACGATGGAGAGAGGAGTCTCATGACGCCATCTTCCCCCGACTCTGCTCCTTCTCCCGCTCCTGTCCGCTCCTCCTCTCCCGCTCCCGTCCACTCCTCTCGCTCCTGTCCACTCCTCCTCTCCCGCTCCTGTCCTCCTCCTCTCCCGCTCCCGTCCGCTCCTCTCCCGCTCCTCGTCCGCTCCTCTCCCGCTCCCGTCCGCTCCTCTCCCGCTCCTGTCTCCAAACCCTCGTCCCGTCATGCGTTCGTCTTCACTCTCTCCTTCTTCTCTGCTCTGGGGGGCTTCCTCTTTGGCTACGACACCGGCGTGGTGAGGGGCCATGCTGCTCCTCAAACGGGAGATGAACTTGAGCGCGCTGTGGCAGGAGCTGCTGGTGTCGAGCACGGTGGGGGCGCGGCGGCGGTGGCGGCTCTGCTCGCGCGCGGGCGCTGAACGACAGAATGGGCAGGAGGCGGTGCATTCTGTTGGCCAGTTTCACCTTCAGCGCCGGCGGGTTTGTGCTGAGCCTCGCGCCCAACAAAGAGGGTGCTCCTGGGACGGGTCGTCGTCGGGGTGGGCATCGGTGAGACCTCATGCCTTAGTCACGTTATACTTTTGTAATGTTTAAGGATGTCAGGATTATTCAGGTCACAAGAAGAACTAGAACATCATAATTGTGAGACGCGAAGGCAACAAAGAGTCATTTCAGTTCTTTTCAGATCTTTTCACCTAAAAATGTAAAGTTCTTTTTTATCTGGCTGTTTGTGATAATGTCGTGTTCTTTTTTATTCGGAATGTTGTTTGATGTCACAAAGTTAGACGAGATGAGGATTTCACTGTCTCATTCAATCATGAAATCGGCATGTTTCTTCTCACAACAATATTTTATTGTGACATCTTTCATATTGTTGTTATTAAATTGTTTATATCTGGTTCAGAAGTAATTTTAGTGGTCCAATTTAGTCTCCTCAGTCCGGTTCAGCAGAGTTCAGTACGGAGCGTTGTCCCGGTTCAGGAAGTCAGTGTACGGTCCGTTTTCAGGCCGGTTCCGGGTTCAGTCCCGGTGTCGCCAAGTCCCGCGCGGTTCAGTCCCGGTCTCGTCCCGGTCGGTCCCGGTTCTGTCCCGTTCTAGTTCCAGTTCAGTCCCAGTACGGTCCGTCAGTCCCGGTCTGTCCCGTAGTCCCGTTCTGTCCAGTCGGTTCGTTCCCGGTTCAGTCCCGGTTCTGTCCGGGTTCAGTCCCAGTACGTCCGGTTAGTCCGGTTCGTCCGGGTTCGTCCGCGGTAGGTCCCGGTTTCGTCCCGGTTCCCAGTAGTCCCGGTTCAGTCCCAGTACGGTCCCGGTTCAGTCCCCGGTCTGTCGTCCCGGTACTTCAGTAGGTCCCGGTTCAGTCCCTTTCCGGTTCAGTTCCGGTTACGGTCCCAGTACGGTCCCAGTACGGTCCCGGTTAGTCCCGGTTCTGTCCCGGTTCAGTCCCAGTTCAGTCCCGGTCCCGTTTCCCAGTTCCCGGTTCTGTCCCGGTCAGTCCGGTTCAGTCCCAGTACGGTCCCGGTTCAGTCCGTTTCTGGTCCGTCCCGGTACGGTCCCGGTTCTGTCCGGTTCTGTCCAGTTCCAGTCCCGGTTCTGTCCCGGTCAGTCCCGTCCCGGTCAGTCCCGGTCCCAGTACGGTCCCGGTTCTTCCCGGTTCAGTCCCCGGTTCGGTCCCAGTAACCGGTCCCGTTCGTCCCGTCCCGGTTCAGTCCCAGTAGTCCCGGTTCTGTCCGGTTCAGTCCCCAGTACGGTCCCGGTCCCGGTTCTGTCCCGGTTCGGTCCCGGTTCTCATTTAATAAAGTATAACGTACAAATGTGACTTTCCACATTTGGAAATGAGCGGTCCAAACGCCCTGGACTTTGCACGTCGGCGCAGTCCAAACGCCCTGGACTTTGCACGTCGGCGCGTTGGGAGACGAGGGCGGTCAGCGCGCGGACGTTTGGGGGAGGTTTGTGTTTTGTCCGTTCGGGTCCAGTTTTGTAAACGAGGCCTGGTTCTGTGTAGGCGTGGCCTCCATGACGGTCCCGGTGTACATCGCTGAAGTGTCTCCTCCCCTCCTCCGGGGGCAGCTCGTCACCATCAACACGCTCTTCATCACTGGAGGACAGTTTGTCGCCTCCGTCATCGATGGAGCCTTCAGCTACGTCCAGGGCGGCTGGAGGTAAGCCAGATGCCCTGCAGGAGGGTGTGGCTGGATAGATGCAGCGCAGAGAGAATGATCAGGGTTTAAAAGGTCAGTGTGATCCTCGTCGTCTGGAGTGACCCATCGTAGAAGATGCACAGCCCACTGTGGACCAGAACTCAAGTGCCTTCTGAGTTCATACAGTCCGTGTTTGATGGTCCAGATCACGACCTTTTCTACAACAGGATTTAGTCGCTTTAGTCTTGCTTTAGACCTGCTTTAGTTCTGCTTTAGTCTGCTTTAGTCCTGCTTTAGACTGCTTTAGTTCTGTTTAGCTAGTGCTTTAGTCTGCTTTAGTCCTGTTTTAGTCCTGCTTAGTCCTGCTTTAGTCCCTTTTAGACCTGCTTTTAGTCCTGCTTTTCTGTTTTAGTCCTGTTTTAGTCTTTATCCTGCTTTAGCCTGCTTTAGTCCTGCTTTAGTCTGCTTTATACCCTTAGCTGCTTTAGTCTGCTTTTAGTCCTGTTTTAGTCCTGTTTTTAGTCTGTTTTAGACTGCTTTAGTCCTGCTTTAGTCCTGCTTTAGTCTGCTTTAGACCTGCTTTGGTCCTGGTTCAGCCCTGTTCTAGTCCTGCTTCAGTCCCAGTCCTGACCTGGTCTTTCCTCTGGCCCTTCTCAGGTTCATGCTGGGTCTGTCCGTGGTCCCGGCTCTGCTCCAGTTCGGGGGCTTCTTGTTCCTGCCGGAGAGTCCGAGGTGGCTGCTGCAGAAGGAGCGCGGCCCAGAGGCTCTGTGTGTCCTCAGGAGGATCAGAGGAGGTGCAGACGTGGAGGAGGAGTTCCAGTCCGTCCGGAGCAGCATCCAGGACGAGCGCCGCGGACGGGAGAAGGTGAATCCTCTGCTCCAAAGTGACGCCGATGGTGTTTTAATTCCACGCAGTTCCTCGTTGTGTCCTGCAGGGGAGTAGTGTTCTTCAGAATCCTGCGTCACGCTCCGACTCGACGCGCTCTGATGGTGGGATGCGGACTCCAGATGTTCCAGCAACTGTCCGGCATCAACACGGTGATGTGAGTCCTGGTATAGACCTGGATTAGGCTTGGGTTCAAACCAAAGACCCTCAGCTGGACTCGGGGTCTTGGACGTTCGGTATGGTCACCTGTATTCATAATCAGGAAGTCACTCCAACAGGAACATCTCTTGAAAAGGTGACTCCGGTTGTTCAGGTGATGAAGACCTGAAGACACACCCCCTGTACCACTGTCCATAGAGCCTGACCCCCACCAGGTCCAAGGATTTAGCTTTGGTCTTCGGGTTTGGTCCTTGGTTTGGTCTTTGGTTTGGTCCTCGGTTTGGTCTTTGGTTTGGTCTTTGGTTTAATCTCCTCGGGGTTTGATCTTTGGGTTTGGTCCTCTGTTTGGTCCTTGGGTTTGGGTCCTCGGTTTGGGTCCTCAGGGTGGTCCTCAGGGGTGGCCCTTGGGTTTGGCCCTTGGGTTTGGTCCTCGGTTTAGTCCTGGGTCAGTCTAACCCTCTTGCTCACTCGCTTCAGGTACTACAGCGCCACCATCCTGCAGATGTCGGGAGTGCGAGACGTTCAGTCGGCGATCTGGCTCTCGACCGTGACCTCGTTCACTAACTTCCTGTTTACGCTGGTGGGGGTGTGGCTTGTGGACCGTGTCGGGAGGAGGAGCCTCACCATTGCCAGTCTCATTGGTAATGAACAAGAGTAATTCTGTTAAAGATGTTTCATGTTTTTTTAAGGTTTTTTTTATGTTTTATGTTTTGTTTTTTCATGTTTTTTTTTATGTTTTCATGTTTTTATGTTTTCATGTTTATGTTTTTTTATGTTTTCATGTTTTTTATGTTTTCATGTTTTTTATATTTTTCATGTTTTTTATATTTTCATGTTTTTTTTATGTTTTCATGTTTTTATGTTTTTCATGTTTTTATGTTTTTTTTATATTTTCCTGTTTTTTTTATGTTTTCATGTTTTTTTATGTTTTCATGTTTTTTTTATGTTTTTATGTTTTGTTATGTTTTTTATGTTTTATGTTTTTTATGTTTTTTTATGTTTTCATGTTTTTTTATATTTTCATGTTTTTTATATTTTCATGTTTTTTTATTTTTCATGTTTTTTATGTTTTCATGTTTTTTTATGTTTTTATGGTTTTTTTTAATGTTTTTTATGTTTTGTTTTTTATGTTTTATGTTTTTATGTTTTTTATGTTTCATGTTTTCATGTTCTCCTTTAAAGGCACGTGTGCCAGTCTGCTGGTTCTGGCGCTGGGTTTCCTCCTCTCGGCTCAGAACTCTCCTCCGGTCACTCAGCCCTTCACTGACAACTCGACCTGCAGCAAGTACAGGTGAGAGCGGGTTTAGAGCGGGTTTAGAGCGGGTTTAGAGCGGGTTTAGAGCGGGTTTAGAGCGGGTTTAGAGCGGGTTTAGAGCGGGTTTAGGAGCGGGTTTAGAGCGGGTTTAGAGCGGGTTTAGAGCGGGTTTAGAGGCGTCTTGTGTGTGGTGTGTAGTTTGTGTGTGGTGTGTAGTTGTGTGTTGTGTGTAGTTTGTTTGTGTGTAGTTTGTGTGTTGTGTGTAGTTTGTGTGTCAGAATCAGAAAGAGTTTATTTTAGGGCTGCAGCTATCGATTATTTTAGTAATCGAGTAATCTATCGATTCTTTTCTTCGATTAATCGAGTAATCGGTTAATTTTTTTTGTACCTTCAGTAAACCATTTAAACACATATTAAATCATTTTTTAGATAAACGTTATAGCTCATAGTAATAAACAAATACAAAATAAGGAATTTCTGCTTAAAATAACACATTTTATTCTTAATTTCATATAAATTTGTCCCCAAAACAGCAACATTTCACTTCAGTCCAAACTCTTCTGTTTGTATAGAAAGAATATATATAAAGGACTTCATTCACTTGTCACAGGCTGTAAACAGTTACAGTGGCTCTGTCACATCACTTCAAATAAGACATTTGTTAAACGTTCTGTTGGGTGGGACGGTGGTCCTGGTGTTTTGCGCATTTTGCGTTTTGGCCGTTTTGGCTCGTGTGCCGGTCACTTTGGCCTCCGCGTCTAGGACTTTCTGTTTCACAACAGATTATTCTAGCATAACCGCGGTCCTCGTGCTGTTTCCATGTGCATTGGCTTTTTAAAAGTACGACTGTGACTGGGAAGCAGAGCTGTTGAGTGGCGGAGCGCGGGGGTCCGCAGTGGTGTGTTGACGGCGCGGGGGCTGCGGTGGGCGGAGCTAGATGCGGTGTTTAGAGTTGCAGCTCGGGATTCTTATAATAGATCCATGGCTCTTTCACTCATCCAAACTCTTCCCAGTCGCACTCGTGAGTTTCAAACGCGCCGCTCTCTTCCTTGTTGCGCCTTCGTCAGAGCGGAACAAGCTCCGTGTGAAACTAAAGCGCCACAAGTCGTTCCGTGCGCAACAGATTCACGTGTTTTTGATTAGATATGTAAATTCAACGAATCATCGAAGCAATAAAATAATAATCGAAGCTTTTTTGTAATCGAATTATTCGATTTATTCGAGTAATCGTTGCAGCTCTAGTTTATTTCCATTGTCAATGAACAAACTTCACAAACACAGGAACTTGTCTCAGCGTGAAGGTGCAACATAAAACACTGAGCAATAATAAAACAACATATATTCAATCACACAAAAGGGCATTTAAGGAAACAATTTAAAATTGACTATAGTATGTAAAATAAAAATAAAAATAGGCATTTTCTACTATGTACACAAGAGTTAGTTAAGTTTAAAGTTGTAGTGCAGAAAGTGACAGTGAGTGATGAAGAGTGTAGTTAAAGTGACAGGTTTAAGAAGTGTTCATGAGTCCAACGGCAGAGGGAAAGAAACTGTTCTTGTGGCGGGAGGTTCTGGTCCGGATGGACCGTAGCCTCCTGCCTGGGGGAGTGGCCTCCTGCCTGAGGGGAGTGGCCTCCTGCCTGAGGGGAGTGGTTCAAATAGTCCGTGTCCAGGGTGAGAAGGGTCAGCTGTGATCCGACCTGCTCGTCCCAGAGCCCTGGAGACGTACAGGTCCTGCAGAGATGGAAGTCTGCAGCCGATCACCTTCTCAGCAGAGCCACAATGCGCTGTAGTCTCTGTTTGTCCCTGGCTGTGGCTCCAGCAGAGGGCGCTCTGATGGCCATGAAGAACTGCACCATCATCTGCGCTAAAGCTTGGCTTTCCTCAGCTGCAGCAGGAAGTACATCCTCTGCTGGACCTTCTTGATGAGGGAGCTGATGGAGGGCTCCCACTTGAGGTCCTGGGTGATGGTGGTGCTGAGGAAGCGGAAGGAGTCCATGGTGGTGATGGGGGAGTCTGTGTCATGATGAGGGGGGGCTCGGGGGCTGTGACTTTCCTGAAGTCCACGATCATCTCCACTGTCTTCTGGGTGTTGAACTCCAGGTTGTTACCGCTGCACCAGGACACCAGCCGGACCACCTCCCTCCTGTAGACAGACTCATCCCCGTCCGAGATGAGCCCGATGAGGGTGGTCTCGTCGTGGCTGGAGGTGCAGCAGCAGTTTGTGTCCAGGGAGAAGAGCAGAGGGGAAAGTACACAGCCCTGTGGAGCTCCTGTGCTGATGGTCCGAGTGTCTGAGACATTCTTCTCCAGCCGCACGCACTGCCTCCGATCCGTCAGGAAGTCAGTGCGCCCCCTGCAGGTGGAGTCGGGCACGTTGAGCTGGGAGAGCTTGTCCTGGGGCAGAGCAGGGAGGATGGTGTTGATGAAGAGCTGAAGTCCACAAACAGGATCCTGGCGTAGGTTCCCGGGGAGTCCAGATGCTGCAGGATGAAGTGGAGTGCCAGGTTGATTGTGTCGCCTACAGACCTGTTGGCTCTGTAGGCGAACAGGGGGTCCAGCAGGGGGTCCAGCAGGGGGTTCCAGCAGGGGGTCCAGCAGGGGGTCCAGCAGGGGGCAGGGGGTCCAGCAGGAAGGAGGTGAAGGACTTGAGGTGGGGCAGGACCAGGCGTTCAAATGACTTCATGACTACAGACGTCAGCGCCACAGGCCTGTAGTCATTAAGTCCAGTGATCCGGGGCTTCTTGGGGACAGGGACAATGATGGGACAACTTGAAGCAGCTGGGACGTGGCATGACTCCAGGGAGGTGTTAAAAATGTCTGTGAAGACGGGGGCTGCACTCCTGCGCAGTGTCTTAATGTAGCGGGAGTGTAGTTTGTGTGTGGAATGTAGTTTGTGTGTTAACCGCGTGTGTTATGTGTAGTTGGTGTGAAGGCTGCATGTTGGACCCAGACTGTGGCTTCTGTTACAAAGAAAACCGGAGCTCGTGGTCGGGCTCGTCGTCGGCTCGTCGTCAGGCTCGTCGTCGGGCTCGTCGTCGGGCTCGTCGTCGTGCGTCGCCGTGAGCCCCGCCTCCACCGACCTCGCCGCACACGGACGGTGAGAGTCCAACGCTCGCATTTATCATTTCAATAAGACACAAAATCTGGTGTTGTCAAAGGGCGGACATGAAAACACAAACACAAACACAAACGCAAACATACACACAAAGCCGGGCTCCGCCTCTTTCATCTGCTATTGGTGGTTTCTACTTAAGCTCACGCCCACAGATTTACCCTCACTGTACTTCCTCTGGGCGGCCCCTGGGTTCTGTTTTCAAATGTCACAAAGTGGATGACATCATTAAAAAGCTGGTGCTGAACTCTGCGTTTGTGGTCAGTTGTGCGAACCGGACCCTGGACCCTGGTCTGGTCTGGGCCTATAACTTCTGCCCCTCGTCCTTCTCCTGGATCATCGTCCTGGGGCTCGTGCTGTACCTCGCCGCCTTCGCTCCAGGTCAGACCCACAAATGTCTTTACATTGTTACGACACTTTCTTTATTTAAACTATATTTGGGCCTGTTTTAAAACCTGATGTTCTCCTGAAGGCTGATGTTTTAAACCTGAAACCTGAAATGGCCTGTTTTAAAACCTGATGTTTTCTCCTGAAGGCATGGGCCTGTTTTAAACCTGATGTTCTCCTGAAGGCATGGGCCTGTTTTAAACCTGATGTTCTCCTGAAGGCATGGGCCTTTTTTAAACCTGATGTTCTCCTGAAGGCATGGGCCTGTTTTAAACCTGATGTTCTCCTGAAGGCATGGGCCTTTTTAAACCTGATGTTCTCCTGAAGGCATGGGCCTGTTTTAAACCTGATGTTCTCCTGAAGGCATGGGTCCGATGCCATGGACGGTGAACTCTGAGATCTTCCCTCTTTGGGCTCGCAGCACTGGAAACGCCTGCTCGGCTGGAGTCAACTGGACCTTCAACGTCCTGGTGTCGCTGACCTTCCTCCACGTGGCCGAGTACCTCACTTACTATGGTAAGAACCTGCTCCAGCTGCAGCAGGACTGGGCTCCTGAGCGTGCTCCTGAGCGTGCTCCTGAGCCTCGCTCAGGTATAACCCAGAGACATTTACGTGTCCGCATGCCCGTCCCACAGGAGGAGCCTTCTTCTTGTACGCGGGGCTGGTGGTTCTGGGCCTGGTCTTCGTCCTGGTCTGTCTTCCGGAGACTCGCGGTCTGCAGCTGGAGGAGATGGAGCAGCTCTTCTCGTCTCGCCTCGTCTCCTGCTGCTCTGACCCTCTGCGCTCTCACGTCCAGTACACTCGGGTAAACGGAGATGACCGGACACAAAACCCGTTTGAGCCAGAGCCAGAGTCTGACACGGACCTGGACTAGGACTGGACTAGAACTCTTCAGAGCTTTGGGATTTGTAATGTTTGCTGTCGGTGTTGGGAGCAGCTTCTCCAGCAGATGCGCCTCAGCCTGGTCTCCATCCATCCATCTTCTTCTGCTTATTGGGTTGGGTCGCGGGGGCAGCAGTCTAAGCAGGGACTCCCAGACTTCCCTCTCCCCAGACACTTCCTCCAACTCCTCCGGGGGGATGTAGTTTAGGGTCTCAAAGGTCTCCAGTGGGTCCCCGAGAGAAGAAGTTGAATTATAACTGGACTTTATTTGGACTGTTTTACTTTTGTTTCCAGACTTTGTAAAATGCGATGAAACGAGCGCTGGAGGAGGTTCTTCTGACGGGTTCTGGTTCTGCTTTCTTACATTCCGGTCTCTTTTGGTGCTGAACGAGTTTGTGGTGAAATACAAATATTTATTCAAACAAAAATAATAATAGTTTTAGCAACATTCCGAGGCACGTTATGGACTTTGGAGCGTTGGAGCGACATCACTGTAAGTCTGAGGGAGAAGATGCAGGACCACAAAGAGCTGAAGATCCAGAAGGTTTCTACTCATTTATCCAGAAGTTTGAATGCAATCATGGAAGGAAACCAAATGTTTAGGTTTGTAAAATGTAAAAATATATATATATAATATAGTTAAGAAGAGAACTGAAAGGCCTGGACTGGAGCGGGACTGGAGCGGGACTGGAGCGGGACTGGAGCGGGACTGGAGCGGACTGGAGCGGGACTGGAGCGGGACTGGAGCGGGACAGGAGCGGGACTGGACAGGAGCGGGACAGGAGCGGGACTGGAGCGGGACTGGAGCGGGACTGGAGCGGGACCTTCTGCAGGCCTGTCGTCCGGACTCAGACGTGTGTTTGTGCGGAGCTTCTCATTTAGAGTTCAGTTGTTTTAGAGATAATAATAAAGTCTGTAAATCTGATGTCAAGATTCTTCAATTAAACAAACGTGTGCTTTGTCTTGTGTTTTCACTTTGCAAATGAAGTGATGTATTTACATACACATACATATTATATATTACATATATACCATATATATATACCATATATAATATATGTTTTATATAATGTAAATAAATATAATATGAAATTATTATATAATATATTAGATGATATATATGTATTATATAATATACAATATACATTATAATTTATTATATATAATTATACATATTATAATATTAGATTATATAATATATATATATATTATTACATATTTAATATTATGTGTGTGTATATATATATACATATATATTATATATATGTAACAATAGTTTGGAGTCTTTCCTCTGAATGGTCATGTTTGTAAAGGATGGTTCTGCTGAAGGATCAGAGCAAACATTGACTCAGGATCGTTTCAGTTTAATGTTGAAGAGTTCTCCATGAAGTAACTGATACTCAGACATAAATACACTGTGACACAAAGTACAAATACTTAAGGCCAGAGTAATTGAATACGTTTATTATTGTGTTGTGACATCACAACGTCCTGAACTGGCAAAATGATGTGTAAAAGTGTCAAATCAGAAATAAATCAATCAATAAAAGAGATGAATAAAATCGTAACTGTAAATAAATGAATAATACATGAATACATGAATACATGAATACATGAATACATGAATACAGACATTTCTGTGTTGATATTTACACATTTATGAAGTTATTCATTTCACCATTTATTTGTTTTTATATTTATTTCCTAAAGAAAGACATAATGCAAAATAAGGCTTTATTTAGCCTGCCCCATGGTTTAGTCCCATGGTTTAGACTCATGGTTTAGGTCCCATGGTTTAGTCTCATGGTTTAGTCTCATGGTTTAGACTCATGGTTTAGAACTCATGGTTTAGTCTTCATGGTTTAGTCTCATGGTTTAGACTCATGGTTTAGACTCATGGTTTAGTCCCATGGTTTAGTCCATGGTTTAGTCCCATGGTTTAGTCTCATGGTTTAGTCTCATGGTTTAGTCTCATGGTTTAGACTCATGGTTTAGACTCATGGTTTAGTCCCATGGTTTAGTCCCATGGTTTAGACTCATGGTTTAGTCCCATGGTTTAGTCCCATGGTTTAGACTCATGGTTTAGTCCCATGGTTTAGACTCATGGTTTAGTCCCATGGTTAGTCCATGGTTTAGACTCATGGTTTTAGTCTCATGGTTTAGACTCATGGTTTAGACTCCATGGGTTAGTCCCATGGTTTAGTCCCATGGTTTAGACTCATGGTTTAGTCTCATGGGTTTAGTCCATGGTTTAGACTCATGGTTTAGACTCATGGTTTAGACTCATGGTCTTGATTTTATGTTTTTAACTGAAACATGGCTTGACAAAAACACAGGAAATTTAGTTCTAATAGAATCTGCTCCACCCAACTTTATGTTTGAATCTGAAACACGAGAAAACAAAAAGGAGGAGGTGTGTGTGCTTTTGTTAGAGATGAAATAGTTACCCACAGGTTGTCCTTTGGGGTGTTTTCAACATTTGAGTATGTAGCCTTTAAAATTGAGCTTAAACAGTCTCCATCCATTCTCTTCATTGTTTTATACAAGCCTCCTCAGCACTGCAAAAGTTTTATTGATGATTTTACTGAGATGTTTCAGTCGTATGCACAGACTTTGATGGTTTGGTCATAACGGTGATTTCAATGTTCATGTTGATAACGTTGACAGAACGTGACAGAAACGCTAAAGAGCTTCATGCTGTCTCATGGTTTAGTCTCATGGTTCTGATTTATTCTGATCTTCTGAAAGTATTTTTACTCATTAGAAACTGCTGAAATGTCTAAATGAGGTAAATATCTGATTATAAAATCTTTATATTGAACTTGGATAAACCTCATTCATGACTCTCGTGCTGATGTTCTCGTGCTGATGCTCATGAGCTGATGCTCTCGTGCTGATGTTCTCGTGCTGATGCTCATGAGCTGATGCTCTCGTGCTGATGTTCTCGTGCTGATGCTCATGAGCTGATGTTCTCGTGCTGATGTTCTCGTGCTGATGCTCATGAGCTGATGTTCTCGTGCTATGTTCTCGTGCTGTGCTCATGAGCTGATGTTCTCGTGCTGATTTCTCGTGCTGATGCTCATGAGCTGATGCTCTCGTGCTGATTTCTCGTGCTGATGTTCTCGTGCTTTGATGCTCTCGTGCTGATGTTCTCGTGCTGATGCTCATGAGCTGATGCTCTCGTGCTGATGTTCTCGTGCTGATGTTCTCCTGCTGATGTCTCGTGCAGATGCTCATGAGCTGATGCTCTCGTGCTGATGGCTTGTGCTGATGTTCTCGTGCTGATGCTCATGAGCTGATGTTCTCGTGCTGATGTTCTCGTGCTGATGCTCATGAGCTGATGTTCTCGTGCTGATGTTCTCTGTGCTGATGCTCATGAGCTGATGTTTCGTGCTGATGCTCTCGTGCTGATGTTCTCTGCTGATTTCTCGTGCTGATGCTCATGAGCTGATGTTCTCGTGCTGATGTTCTCGGCTGATGTTCTCGTGCTGATGCTCTCGTGCTGATGTTCTCGTGCTGATGCTTCATGAGCTGATGTTCTCGTGCTGATGTTCTCCTGCTGATGTTCTCGTCTGCTGATGTTCTCGTGCTGATGCTCATGAGCTATTCTGTCTGATGTCTCTCGCTGATTTCTCTGTGATGTTCTCGTGCTGATGTTCTCGTGCTGATGTCTGGCTGATGTTCTCGTGCTGATGTCTCCTGGCTGATGCTCATGACTGTGATTGTCTCTGCTGATGTTCTCCTGCTGATGTTCTTTGTGCTGATGCTCTTGTACATGCGTGACTGCAGCTCATTATATTATAAATACTCGTGTTTACTGGCAGAAAAGTAAATACTCATGTTTTGCTCTGGTAACTTTCTGAAACCTGAATCTAAATTAAACAAACTTAAGAAACCCAGCACTTTTCCACAACTTGAAACTGTGTCAACAAAGATGGAGTTTCACCCAACGTTTAGAATAAAAAGAACTCGACCAACAACGGCATCATCAGATCTGCAAGAACAGGTGAGGAACAGGACCTGGGCCAGGCCTCCTTCAAACCTCCTTCAGACCTGGGTTTATCCTGGTTTAGACCTGCTTTAGACCTCCTTCAGAACTGGTTTAGTCTTGGTTTAGTCTTGGTTTAGTCCTCGTTTAGACCTGGACCTGGATCAGTCCAGTTTTTTTCCTAGTTTAGTTCTGGTTTAGTCCTTGTTCAGACGTGGTTTAGACGTGGTTTAGTCCTGGTTTAATTCTGGTTCAGACCTGGTTTAGTCCTGGTTTAGTCCTTGTTCAGACCTGGTTCAGTCTGATTCCGTTCATAGTATCTTTCTTTTGCAGTTGCCATGGCGTTGCTAAGGTGCATTCTGGGAGTCGTAGTCCTGCTGTCATTCTCATTTTTGGCCAAGTCCGAGGTGAGTCCGGTTTACCTCAGTCTCAGATCCAGATAAAGATCCTGAACCAGTTTATGGTTTTTAAATGTTTGTGCTCAGGGTTTGGAAGAGGAGTTTGGAGCTGGAAAAGAGAAAGAAAACCTGGACCTGGGTGAGAACTACTCTAATACTACTAGTACTACTACTCCTACTACTACTAATACGCCTACTTTTAGTTCAAGTCCCTGTTTGAGGGTTCCATAGAACTTTTTGGCACAACACTGACATGGACACAGTGGTTCTGAAAATTACTATTCTTAATCAATATCTCTGAATAATTGTGTTTTATTGGTAATTCTGTTGTTTGTTCAAGCATTTTGTGAATCACAGTTTGAAATCACCAAAAAGGTTCCTGGTCCGACAAGAAAGTCCCCAAATGTGGCCTCAGGCTCTAGTCTGTGAAATGGGGTCTTGAACTAAAAAGGTTCCTACAGTGTGAAAACTCCTGATATTGTCTTACACATTTTTATTTTCATTGTGATATTAAGCATGTTCATAAACGTTAGCGACACAGCGCTCCTGTTTCAGAACTTTGTCCTGATCTTTGCTTTCACTGCGGGTTTTCTCAGATGTGGACTCAGGTGGAATTCGCCATGAGGAGAACGTTGTGGAGGATCTAAGCCTGTCTGAAGATGATCCAATCCTGCCTGAAGATGATCCAAGCCTGTCTGAAGAGGACCCCAACGAGCCTGAGAAGGACCTCAACGAGTCTGTGGAAGATGATGACAATCTGAGCGTGTCCGAGCGTCTGGAGCAAGTCAACAAGAACTTGGGTCAGAAGAAAACTCAAACCAAACACTAAAAAGCATCATGAATGTTCTGGGTTTATAGAGAATTTTAACAACTGCAATCAAAATACAAATAAACAGAAGTAACTTGGAGCTTGTGTCTTTTCCCAGACAAGACACAAGCTCCAGTTGAATGTGTTTTTATTTAAAAGAGCTCAAAACAGAACTACAAACAAACTCTAGGAAGATGGAGAATTATTTGTATTATTTAAATGTATTTTATTGTTATTATTTTTGTTTATGATCTCTACCTCCTTCTTGCACACATTGATTCTAGGATATTCTCTGATTTGAATGCCAGAAGTTCCACAAAATAGTGAACAGAAGCGGTGACAAGTCACCTCCCTGTCTCGTTGATCGTTAACACTTTATCGCTTAAGGCAATTTAAGACATCTTTTAACCCTTTTAATCCTTTGACTTCTTTGAACTCTTTCAACACTTTTAACTCTCTTGAACGACTCGTCCGTCGCTGCAGCCTCAGTTTGAATGGATCTATATCAGGGTCTTACTCTTTCCAGTTTGAGTTTATTCTTATGGTGCGTTCAGAGTCGACTGTGAACACACGGCCCGTTTCAGCGCCACGTTCATGTGTCCCAGGCGTACCAGAGTTGGGTTCGAAAAGCTCAACTGTCAAAAATGGTGGCACATTGACCAATCAGGAGCTTCCTCCAGAGTAGAAGTCATTCCTCCGAAGAGTCCTTTCACAAGGCAATGATTGTTTTAGGCTTTTTACAATGTTCGTGCCAAGTGTGGTCGCCGTAGGGACACATGTTGGACAATGACTGAAGAGAACGAGGTGTGAGGAACCTGAAGCTTAGATGATTCAGGTCACTGATGTTCCTGATGTTTCGAGCAGAGCGCGACGGGGACAGTCTGCTGGAGGACGGGGACATCGCGGTGTTCAAGTCCCACCTGGAGGACGGGGACATCGCGGTGTTCAAGTCCCACCTGGAGGACGGGGACATCGCGGCGTTCAAGTCCCACCTGGAGGACGGGGACATCGCGGCGTTCAAGTCCCACGTTCACAAGAGGAATGCGGATCAGTGTGTGACGAAAGGCTGCAAGTGGCCTCGATCCCGCAACGGAAAGGTGTACGTGCCCTATGTGATCACCTCCCAGTACTGTGAGTGGCACTTCTACTGTCAATACTAC
>BJKM01001271.1:12358-22752 GCA_015082035.1 Chaenogobius annularis | reverse complement strand
AAGAGCAGTCTTGATGCCGCAGACTTGAGTCATGCCACGCCCATCTCTAATCTGCGCATTTTGGGGCAAGTCCTTGAAAAGGTTGTTACCAACAGCTCACTGATTTCCTCTTAATAAACAACTCATTTGATGTTTTCAGGTTTTAGACCTCATCACAGCACTGAGACTGCTGTTGTCAAGGTGACAAATGACATCCACCTGAACACTGATGCGGGCAAAGCCTCAGTCTTAATTCTGGTTAGATCTGAGTGCTGCTTTTTGACACTGTCGATCATGGGACCCTTCTTACAGAGACTAGAGGAGACTGGGTGGCATCACTGGCACTGCTCTAAACGGGTTAAAGTCCTATCTGGAAGACAGGAAATGTCTTTAGTCGAAATTGGTATACTGTGTCTCAGACCAGATGCCCCTGACCTGTGGGGTGCCCCAAGGGTCAATCCTGGACCCTTCTGTTCAACCTCTACATGCTGCCTTGAGGTCAGTTGATACGCAGCGAGAATGTGTGTCCTTCACAATTACGCAGACGACACTCAGATCTATGTTTCACTGACGAACAGTGAATATGGACCATGGATTCACTCTGTCACTGCATCAACAGATCAGTGTGTGGATGAAAAACAACTTTCTCCAGCTGAACTCAGAACAAGACTGAAATCATCGTCTTTGGCCCACAGAACAAGAAGAGTGTTAACGTCACCTCCAGATTCTCGCTCTAAAACCTACACATCAGTTAGAAATCTGGGGGGTAATAATGGACTCAGTTTGAATTTTAACAGCCACGTGTCAGATCAATCACATCAGCAGTTTTTACCATCTAAAAACATTGCCAAAATCAAAAGTCTAGTGTCTAAACCAGACCTGGGAGACTTATCCATTGCGTTGTCTCTAGTAGATTAGACTACTGTAACGGCCTGCCACTGGCCTCTCCAAACGAGCTGTAAAACAGCTGCAGTACATCCAGAACGCTGCTGCTCTCGGTCCTGACTAGAACCAGGAAGTACCTCACATTAGTCCTGTGCTCAGTCTCTGCACTGCCCCCTTGGCTCAGAGAATAGACTTCAAGCAGCTCGTTGTATACAATCTTCTCCATGGCCTAGCACCAAAGTACATCTCGACATGTTAGTGCCATATGAACATCTCGGACTCTGAGGACCTCAGGGACGGCCTCCTGCTGGTGCCCAGAGTCAGGACTAAACATGGGGAATGTGCGTTTCAGTTTTATGCAGGTAAATCTGAACAGTCTTCCTGAGGATGTGAAGGCAGCCTCTACTCTGGCAGTGTTCAAATACTAAAACCAAAAACTGTTTTGTTTGGCTTGAACTGAAATGCTTTTCTTTGCACTCTTCTCTTTTATTCTTGAACTAAATTACTACTGTCAACACCACTACTACTGTCCAATACTTCTACTACTACTACTGTCAATACTACTACTGCTACTCAATACTACTACTATTCCTGTCAATACTACTACTGCTACTACTGTCAATACTCTACTACTCTGTCAATACTACTACTGCTTACTGCTGTTACTACTACTGCTACTACTGTCAATACTACTACTACTGTCAATACTACTACTGCTACTGTCAATACTTACTACTGCTACTACTTTCAATACTTACTTATGTACTGTCAATACTACTACTGATGACATATACTTCTACTGCTATTACTGTCAATTACTACTACTGCTACTGACAATACTTCTACTGCTATTACTGTCAATACTACTACTCTACCTGTCAATACTCTACTGCTACTGTCATCACTGCAATACATACTACTGCTACGTGTACTACTACTACTACTACTACTACTTCATACCCTACTACTACTACTGTCAATACTACTACTACTACTACTACTACTACTGTCAATACTACTACTACTACTACTACTACTGTCAATACTACTACTACTACTGTCAATACCACTACTGCTACTGTCAAAACTACTACTGTTACTGTCAGTACCACTACTACTGCTGTCAATACTACTACTGCTACTGTCAATACTTCTACTGCTACTGTCAATACCACTACTACTGCTGTCATACTACTACTACTACTACTGCTACTGCTCTTACTACTGCTTTTTGGTGCTTTTGTTCCAGCCTCGTCTCAGAGGAATAAGATCAAAGAGACCTTCAGGTCCTTCTCTGAGGCCACCTGCATCAGATTCATCCCCCGAAGGAGTCACCAAAACTATCTCTACATCCTCAGCTCCAACGGGTATGAAGTACAAATACTACTGCTGCTACTACTGCTACTACTGCTGCTACTACTGCTACTACTGCTACGACTACAACTACTACTGCTACTGCTACTACTGCTGCTGCTACTACTGCTACTAATACTACTACTACTACTACTAGTGCAAGTACTACTACAACTACAACTACTACTACTGCTACTGCTACTGCTACTACTACTTCTGCTACTACTAACCAAACTGGCACATGGACAGAGGGACTGTTTCCTCCAGGTCTTATTATACCATGATCCAATACACAAAAAGTACTACTTCGTCCACTCCTCCAGCGGGGAAGTATTAGTACTACTAATACTAATACTGACCTCTCTGTGCAGCTGCTGGTCGTACATCGGACGCCAAGGCAAGGCGCAGAAACTGTCCCTTAAAAGCTCGGGATGTTTGCATAAAGGAACCATCCAGCACGAGCTGCTCCACGCGCTCGGCTTCAACCACGAGCAAAAGAGATCGGACCGGGACCACTACATCAAAGTGAACTGGCAGAACATCCACAAAGGTGCTCTATCATCTCCACAGTCCTGGCTCTGGTCTGGCTCTGGCTCTGGTCTGGCTGGTCTGGCTCTGGCTCTGGTCCTGGCTGGTCCTGGCTCTCTGGTCCTGGTGGCTCTGGTCTGGCTCTGCTCTGGTCTGGTCCTGGCTCTGGCTCTGGCTCTCTCTGGCTTGGTCCTGGCTCTGGCTCTCCTGGTCTGGTCTGGTCCTGGCTCTGGCTCTCTGGCTCTGGCTCTCTGGTCTGGCTCTGGTCTGGCTCTGGCTCTGGCTCTGGCTGGTCCTGGCTCTCTGGCTCTGGCTCTGGCTCTGGTCCTGGCTCTGGCTCTGGCTCTGGTCTGGGCTGGTCCTCTGGTCTGGCTGGTCTGGCTCTGGTCCTGGCTCTGGTCCTGGCTCTGGTCCTGGATCTTGGACTTAGATTTGTTTTTCAGGAATGGAGCACAACTTCAAAAAGGTGGAGACTCTGAACCAGCAAACTCCGTACGACTATGGCTCAGTCATGCACTACAGCAGGTACGTGAACTACTGCAAATACTACTACTACTACTACTACTACTACTACTACAGCCGCTGCCACGTCCACTTCCACTTTTTGCTTCATAAACGGTTGTATTTTTGTGTCTGTATCAGAACGGCCTTCTCTACGAACGGGAAGCCGACCCTCGAAGCGCGCAACCGTCGCTCCGAGTTTGGAAAAGCCAAAGAGATGAGTTTGTGTGACATCCAACGAGTCAACAGACCTCTACTGCCAATAAAGTACAACTACTGAAGTACTGTCGCTAAAGTACTGCGTCTGGCCTGTCATGTGACTGATGTCATGTTCAATGACTGACAATAAAACAATGTTTTTGGGCCCATCATTTGTCGTGTCGTGTGAACTCTTCATTTTCACTAGAAGAACTTTTGAACATATCCATACGTTTGTCTGAGAGAGTCAGGATCATGTGACCAAGGGGGCGGGGAGCGAGGACAACATGATGTGGAGACGAGTGGACACTGTGGAGCAGCGAGAGAGGACAACATGTGACCAGTGGAGCAGCGAGAGAGGACAACATGTGACCAGTGGAGCAGCGAGAGAGGACAACATGTGACCAGTGGAGCGGCGAGAGAGGAAACATGTGACCAGTGGAGCAGCGAGAGAGGACAACATGTGACCAAGTAGGAGCGGCGAGAAGAGGACAACATGTGACCAGTGGAGCGGCGAGAGAGGACAACATGTGACCAGTGGACACAGTGAGGAGCACAGTAGAGGACAACATGTGACCAGTGGAGCAGCGAGAGAGGACAACATGTGACCAGTGGAGCGGCCGAGAGGACAACATGTGACCATGCGAGAGAGGACAACATGTGACCAGTGGAGCGGCGAGAGAGGACAACATGTGACAGTGAGAGGACAACATGTGCAAAGGAGCGGCGAGAGGACAACATGTGACCAGTGGAGCGGCGAGAGAGACAACAGGACAACATGTGACCAGTGGAGCAGCGAGAGAGACAACATGTGTGACCAGAAGTGGAGCGGCGAGAGAGGACAACATGTGACCAGTGGAGCAGCGAGAGAGGACAACATGTGACCAGTAGAGGAGCGGCGAGGAGAGGACAACATGTGACCAGTGGAGCAGCGAGAGAGGACAACATGTGGACCAAGAGAGTACATGGAGCGGCGAGAGAGGACAACATGTGACCAGTGGAGCAGCAAGAGAGAGGACAACATGTGACCAGTGGAGCGAGCGAGAGAGGACAACATGTGACCAGTGGAGCAGCGAGAGAGGGACAACATGTGACCAAAGGAGCGGCGAGAGAGGACAACATGTGACCAGTGGAGCGGCGAGAGAGGACAACATGTGACCAGTGGAGCAGCGAGAGAGGACAACATGTGACCAGTGGAGCGGCGAGAGGAAACATGTGACCATGAGCGAGCGAGGACAACATGTGACCATGGAGCGAGAGGACAACATGTGACCAATGGAGCAGCGAAGAGGACAACATGTGACAGTGGAGCGGCGAGCGAGGACACCATATGAAGTATAGTTGAAAGTACAAGTAGTCTTTATCAGAGGAAGTGCTTCATACTTCCCCTAGAGTTGCTCCTAGTACAAACCTTAGACTTTTACTTCAGTACAGCTGCACTTGTACTTGAGTACATTTTAGTCATGTAACTGTACTTTTACTTGAGTACAAATATTCATCACTCTTTCCATAGATAAAAAGATTCCAGTTTGGGAGGTTCTTCTCAGTTCTTATGGTTTGAGGTGCAAATACTTGCAGTGGTCTTGTTTCCTGTGCGTACTCTGATGTACTGCAGTATTTCTGACCCGAGGGTTCAACTCCCCCATTAAACACACACCCACACTCAGACACTCAGAGGAGGGAGGGGCTCAGAGATTGGAGTTTAACCCACAACCTCCCACTTTCCCTCTGACTTCACGTGTCGCTCCTTCACATATCATTTTGTTTTTGTAATTTTGGGTCAATATTCTGAAAATACCATATTGTGTGCTTTATTTAATGTTTTGTTTGTACGATGACATTAATTCATAAATCAAAATGCATTTTACTTTAGACACTGAGGAACTCCAGAATGAAAAACGCTTTCCATGAGTTTAAAACATGTTTTCACACTTTGAAGTCTGATAAATGAGGCCAGTTTTCCGTCAGATCTAGTTTAGTCACAAACGAAAGAAGAAATCCAAAATCTGATTTAAATGTCCCAAGTATGTAAAATGTAGTTTTTTACTCATAAAATGCCTTATTTCTGTGTGAAAACATGACATGAAGAAACACTTGTCATACATGTTCTTTTTTACATGGATGTGATTTTGTGTCTGGAGGTCTCCTGAGCTGTTTAAGTCCATAAACCACCACAGACTCACATCACTCGGGCTGTTTGTCTTCAGATGACAGAGTTGTCATCGAGACTTGTATTATTCATTATTTCACTTTGGGTCAAATGCAGAAGAAGAAGGTGCAGAGTGAGTTAGCTGAAGATTTGGGAGTGAATCCTGAGTTTAATCTGCACGTTGACACATAAACACACAGTTTCTAGCCTTTTTCTGCATAAAACAGTTGTTGTGTTCTTGGCGAGCTAGCTTTTGTCGGCGAGCTAGCTAGCCCATGGTAATTCCCTCTGCTGCCAGTAGATGGAGCGCTAACACAAATCCTGGACTGAGAGAAAGTCAAGTGTGGTTTTCAGGACAAAATATAAACAAATTATTTTAATCTAAAACACGAGACGACAAAGAAAAGGAACAACTGACAGTTTTCTATGTATAAACAGTTGTTGTTGTCATGAGAGCAGGTTGTGTTGTCGTGAGAGCAGGTTGTGTTATCGTGAGAGCAGGTTGTGTTGTTGTAAGTGCAGGTTGTGTTGTCGTGAGAGCAAGTTGTGTTGTCGTGAGTGCAGTTGTGTTGTCGTGAGTGCAGGTTGTCTTGTCGTGAGTGCAGGTTGTGTTGTGGTGAGTGCAGTGTTGTGTTGTTGGGTGAGTGCAGGTTGTGTTGTGGTGAGTGCAGGTTGTCTTGTCGTGAGTGCAGGTTGTGTTGTGGTGAGTGCAGGTTGGGTTATGAGTGCAGGTTGTCTTGTCGTGAGTGCAGGTTGTGTTGTTGTCAGTGTGAGTGCAGGTTGTGTGTGGTGAGTTGGTTGTGTGTGTGAGTGCAGGTTGTCTTGTCGTGAGTGCAGGTTGTGTTGTGGTGAGTGCAGGTTGTCTTGTCGTGAGTGCAGGTTGTGTTGTGGTGAGTGCAGGTTGTGTTGTTTGGTGAGTGCAGGTTGTGTGTTGTGGTGAGTGCAGCGTTGTGTTGTGGTGCGTGCAGGTTGTGTTTTGGTGAGTGCAGGTTGTGTGTGTGGTGAGTGCAGGTTGTGTTGTGTGGTGCGTGCAGGTTGTGTTTTGGTGAGTGCAGGTTGTGTTGTCGTGAGTGCAGGTTGTGTTGTGGTGAGTGCAGGTTGTGTTGTGGTGAGTGCAGGTTGTGTTGTGGTGAGTGGTTGTGTGTTTGTGGTGAGTGCAGGTTGTGTTGTGGTGAGTGCAGGTTGTGTTGTGGTGAGTGCAGGTTTGGTTGTGTTGTGGTGAGTGCAGGTTGTGTTGTGGTGCGTGCAGTTGTGTTGTGTGAGTGCAGTTGTGTTGTGTTGTGTTGTGAGTGCAGGTTGTGTTGTCGTGAGTGCAGGAGTGTTGTGTGAGTGCAGGTTTGTGTTGTCGTGAGTGCAGGTTGTGTGTTGTGGTGAGTGCAGGTTTGTTGTTGTGGTGAGTGCAGGTTGTGTTGTGGTGAGTGCAGGTTGTGTTGTCGTGAGTGCAGTTGTTGTTGTCGTGAGTGCAGGTTGTGTTGTTGGCGAGCTAGCTTTTGTTTATTTCCCCATGGTAATTCCCTCTGCTGCCAGTAGATGGAGTGCTAACACAAATTCTGATGAGGGAATGCCACATTTGTGTGTAATGTGTGTGTCCTTGGATCTGATTGGACGCTGAATGTAAACATGGAAAAGTGTTGCAAACGTCCGAACGACAAACAAACCACGGTTTTTTCAAAAGAACTAAAAACAAATGAGTTTATTTTAGGCAGCTTCTGTAAACATTTCATTTAAAGACGCACTGTGGGACATTTCTGCTACTCATAAAGTCTGAATGAAACGTCAGGAGAACGAGAAGATCTGGGTCCAAAGTCCAAGGGTTTGGACTAAGTCTTGGTCTGTACCTATCAGAGGTGCTGTAGACTCAGTTTAGACCTGGTTTAGTCCCGGTTTAGTCCCAGTTTTGTCAGGGTTTAGTCCTGTGTAGCCCTGGTTTAGACCTGGTTTAGTCCTGGTTTAGTCTTGGTTTAGCCCTGGTTTAGCCCTGGTTTAGACCTGGTTTTAGACCTGGTTTAGTCCTGGTTTAGTCTTGGTTTAGCCCTGGTTTAGCCCTGGTTTAGACCTGGTTTAGACCTGGTTTAGACCTGGTTTAGTCCTGGTTTAGTCCTGGTTTAGTCCTGGTTCAGAACTGGCGTAGTCTTGGTTCAGACCTGTTTTAGTCCTGGTTTAGTCCTGGTTTAGTCCTGGTGTAGTCTTGGTTTAGCCCTGGTTTAGTCCTGGTTTAGTCCTGGTTTTAGTCCTGGTTAGTCTTGGTTTTAGTCTTGGTTTAGTCCTGGTTTAGTCCTGTTTAGTCCTGTTTAGATCTGGTGTAGTCCTTGTTTAGTCCTGGTTTAGTCCTGGTTTAGGTCCTGGTTTAGACCTGGTGTAGTCTTGGTTTAGTCCTGGTTTAGTCCTGGTTTAGTCCTGGTTTAGACCTGGTGTAGTCTGGGTTTAAACCTGGCGTAGTCTTGGTTTAGTCTGGTTTAGTCCTGGTTTAGTCCTGGTTTACCTGGTGTAGTCTTGTTTAGTCCTGGTTTAGTCCTGGTTTAGTCTGGTTTAGACCTGGCGTTAATCTGGGTTTAAACCTGGCGTAGTCTTGGTTTAGTCCTGGTTTAGACTTGATGTAGTCTTGGTTTAGTCCCTGGTTTAGTCCTGGTTTAGTCCTGGTTTAGTCCTGGTTTAGACCTGGCGTATCTGGGTTTAAACCTGGTTTAGTCCTGGTTTAGTCCTGGTTTAGTCCTGTTTAGACCTGGTGTAGTCTTGGTTTAGTCCTGGTTTAGTCCTGGTTTAGACTTGGTTTAGCCCTGGTTTAGTCCTGGTTTAGTCCTGGTTTAGACCTGGCGTAAGTCTTGGTTTAGTCCTGGTTTAGACCTGGTTTAGCCCTGGTTTAGTCCTGGTTTTAGTCCTGGTGTAGTCCTGGTTTAGCCCTGGTTTTAGTTAGTCCTGGTTTAGTCCTGGTTTAGATCTTGTTCTCAGCAGCAGTGAAGGTCTTTTCTTTGGTGTTCACATGGTCCATGAGATGTTGGCCGCGTGCTCTTTGGCCTTCATCCTCAGAACGGCAATACTCGAGGACCGTCGCTCGAACTCGGGCTTGGTCTCAAACGCGTGAGGCCCATGTGGGGACCCGTGCGGGGGCCCGTGCGGGGGTCCGTGATGGGGGCCGCTCGTGGAGGTCAGCAGAGAGTCCGGGTTGAAGAAGTTGAACTGTTGGTTTTGCTGGTTGAAGTTGACATAGGCGTGATCGGAGGCGGAGCAAGGCGAGTACGACGAGACGCACGGAGGAGACGAGTGCGGCAAGACACACGACGAGACCACAGGGGGCGCCGCTGAGGGACCCGACCACAGGCTGTTAGGGATCTGCAGAAGATACGGACCACTGTTAAAAGACATAATGTGACAGTGAAAGCATCAGACACATGTGAGCGTCCTCCAGGGGGCGCTGTGCTCTGACACATGTGAGCGTTCTCCAGGGGGCGCTGTGCTCTGACACATGTGAGCGTTCTCCAGGGGGCGCTGTGCTCTGACACATGTGAGCATCCTCCAGGGGCGCTGTGCTCTGACACACATGTGAGCGTTCTCCAGGGGGCGCTGTGCTCCGACACATGTGAGCGTCCTCCAGGGGGCGCTGTGCTCTGACACATGTGAGCGTCCTCCAGGGGGCGCTGTGCTCTGACACATGTGAGCGTTCTCCAGGGGGCGCTGTGCTCTGACACATGTGAGCGTCCTCCAGGGGGCGCTGTGCTTCAGACACGTGTGTTTACCTGTGTTGTTGTTGGCCTGTGTTGTTGTTGTTTACCTGTGTTGTTGTTGGCCTGTGTTGTTGTTGTTTACCTGTGTTGTTGTTGGCCTGTGTTCTTGTTTACCTGTGTGTTGTTGTTGTTTACCTGTTTGTTGGCCTGTGTGTTGTGTTTACCTTGTTTGGCCTGTGTTGTTGTTGTTTACCTGTTGTTGTTTACCTGTTGTTGTTGTTGGCCTGTGTTGTTGTTGTTTACCTGTGCGTAGGCGTCGGCTCGTGCAGCAGCTCGTACGATGGAGGATAGTGTGTTTTGTTCTGGAGGTTTCCGTATCGTTCTCGCTTCCTCCATTTGGCTCTGCGATTCTGAAACCAAACCTGAAACACAAAGAGACTCTTTACTCCTCCTGCCTGGACAGTTGTGAGGAACAAACACGCTGAAGATCTGTGTGAGGAACAATGACACGCTGAAGATCTGTGTGAGGAACAATGACACGCTGAAGATCTGTGTGAGGAACAATGACACGCTGAAGATCTGTGTGAGAACAATGACACAATGAAGATCTGTGTGAGGAACAATGACACAATGAAGATCTGTGTGAGGAACAATGACACGCTGAAGATCTGCGTGAGGAGGAACAATGAAGATCTGTGTGAGGAACAATGACACACTGAAGATCTGTGTGAGGAACAATGACACTGAAGATCTGCTTGAAACAATGACACACTGAGAAATCTGTGTGAGGAACAATGACACGCGCTGAAGATCTGCGTGAGGAACAATGAAGATCTGTGTGAGGAACAATGACACGCTGAAGATCTGTGTGAGAAACAATGAAGATCTGTGTGAGAAACAATGACACACTGAAGATCTGCTGTGAGGAACAATGACACACTGAAGATCTGTGTGAGGAACAATGAACACTGCAATGAGAACAATGACGTGCTGAAGATCTGTGTGAGAACAATGAAGATCTGTTGAGGAACAATGACACACTGAAGATCTGTGTGAGGAAACAATGACAAGATGCGTGAGGAACAATGAAGATCGTGTGAGGAACAAATGCGAAGATCGTGTGAGAACAATGAAGATCT
>BJKM01001271.1:0-11702 GCA_015082035.1 Chaenogobius annularis | reverse complement strand
GGAACAATGAAGATCTGTGTGAGGAAACAATGACACCTGAAGATCTGTGTGAGGAACAATGACACGCTGAAGATCTGCGTGAGGAACAATGAAGATCTGTGTGAGGACAATGAACGCTGAAGATCTGTGTGAGGAACAATGACGCTAAAGATCTGCGTGAGGAACAATGAACGCTGAAGATCTGTGAGGAACAATGACACACTGAAGACTGTGTGAGGAACAATGACACGCTGAAGATTGCGTGAGGAACAATGACACGCTGAAGATCTGTGTGAAGGAACTGAACGAATGACACAACTGAAGATCTGTGTGAGGAACAATGACACGAGATCTGAAGATCTGTGTGAGGAACAATGACGCGCTGAAGATCTGTGTGAGGAACAATGACGCTGAAGATCTGCGTGAGGAACAATGACACGCTGAAGATCTGTGAAGATGAGGAAAAATGACGCGCTGAAGATCTGTGTGAGGAACACATGAAGATCTGTGTGAGGAACAATGAAACACTGAATCTGCGTGAGGAACAATGAAACGTGTGAGCTGAAAGATCTGTGTGAGGACAATGACACGCTGAAATCTGGTGAGGAACAATGACACGCTGAAGATCTGTGTGAGGAACAATGACACACTGAAGATCTGTGAGGAACAATGAAGATCTGTGTGAGGAAATGACAATGAAGATCTGTGTGAGGAACAATGACACGCTGAAGATCTGTGTGAGGAACAATGACACACTGAAGATCTGCGTGAGGAACAATGACACGCTGAAGATCTGTGTGAGGAACAATGACACACTGAAGATCTGTGTGAGGAACAATGACGAAGATCTGTGTGAGGAACAATGACGCGCTGAAGATTTGCTGAGGAACAATGAAGATCTGAATGAGGAACAATGACACGTGCTGAAGATCTGTGTGAGGAACAATGAAGATCTGTGTGAGGAACAATGACACACTGAAGATCTGTGTGAGGAACAATGACACGCTGAAGATCTGCGTGAGGAACAATGAAGATCTGTGTGAGGAACAATGACACGCTGAAGATCTGTGTGAGGAACAATGACACGCTGAAGATCTGTGTGAGGAACAATGACACACTGAAGATCTGTGTGAGGAACAATGACGCGCTGAAGATCTGCGTGAGGAACAATGAAGATCTGTGTGAGGAACAATGAACACTGAAGATCTGTGTGAGGAACAATGATTGAAGATCTGTGTGAGGAACAATGACACGATTGCGTGAGGAACAATGAAGATCTGTGTGAGGAACAATGACACACTGAAGATCTGTGTGAGGAAAATGACGCTGAAGATCTGCGTGAGGAACAATGACCGCTGAAGATCTGCGTGAGGAACAATGAAGATCTGTGTGAGGAACAATGACACTGAAGATCTGTGTGAGGAACATGACACACTGAAGATCTGTGTGAGGAACAATGACACGCTGAAGATCTGTGTGAGGAACAATGACACGCTGAAGATCTGTGTGAGGAACAATGACGCGCTGAAGATCTGTGTGAGGAACAATGACTGAAGATCTGCGTGAGAACATGAAGATCTGTGTGAGGAAAAAATGAGCGCTTAAGTTCTGTGTGAGGACATGAAGATTGTGTGAGGAACAATGACACACTGAAGATCTGCGTGAGGAACAATGAAGAAGATCTGTGTGAGGAAAATGACACAATGAAGATCTGTGTGAGGAAACAATGACACACTGAAGATCTGTGTGAGGAACAATGACACACTCTGCGTGAGAACAATGAAGATCTGTGTGAGGAACAATGACGCGGTGAAGATCTGCGTGAGGAACAATGAAGATCTGCGTGAGAACAATGAAGATCTGTGTGAGGAACAATGACACACTGAAGATCTGTGTGAGGAACAATGACACAGAGAAGATCTGTGTGAGGAATGACACACTGTGTGAGGAACAAGATGACACTGAAGATCTGCGTGAGGAACAATGAAGATCTGCGTGAGGAACAATGACACACTGAAACAATGATCTGTGTGAGGAACTGTGTGGAAACAATGACACAGAGAAGATCTGTGTGAGGAACAATGACACACTGAAGATCTGCCGTTGGGGCGGGGCCTGTACCTGCACGCGCGCCTCGGTGAGCTCGGTGCGCGTGGCCAGCTGCTCGCGCACGTACACGTCGGGATAGTGCGTCTTCTGGAACACCTTCTCCAGCTCGTCCAGCTGCGTGCTGCTGAACGTGGTGCGGTGACGCCGCTTTTTACTGCTGCTCACGTGACTGTCGCACTTCTCCGCCTCCTCAGCGTCAGCGCGCGCCCCGGAGAGCGCGAGTCCGGCCGCGTCCGGCCGCCGCGAGTCCAGCGCGAGTCCAGCGCGAGTCCGGCGCGGTCCGGCCGCGAGTCCAGCCGCGAGTCCGCCTCCGGTTTGGCCCCGTACGGAGCTGAGCAGAGAGGAGGGGGTGGGACGGGTGAGAGGGAGGGACAAGGGGGAGGGAGGGGACAGGGGAGAGGGAGGGGACAAGGGGAGAGGGAGAGAGGAGCGTTAACGACCCGAAATCACAATCCAGAAAAAACAATGGAACAATGTTTTGGTATTTTCCCCAAAAGTGAAGCTGACCCCACGCAGGGGTCAGAGGTCAGAGGTCAGAGGTCAGAGGTCAGTTTGCTCACCAAAGTGTTTTTGTTCATGACAGATTTACGGTGTGATTTCTATATCTCCAGAAAAAACACACAATTATCTCAATCATCAATACTGATGAACTGATTCATTTCCTCAGCACTTCATTCAAAGCTTCATGCGTTTCCTTTAGGCCGAACACTAAATATCGCCCTCTGCTGGAGATTCAAGGACAAGCGCAAATATAATGACAACAAACACAGTTATTCATACACCAAAATGTGAAAAAGACTGAAATCCAGTTTCATCTGATCTTCTAACATCAGAAGCTGGAGTCACATCTTCATCATCGATGAGGAGCAAACACAGAAACAGAAATAAAACATATAAACTTTTAAAATCCAATATATTTCCACAGCGCGAAAAGAGTCAAATGTTCCATAAACACGACTCAGAAGCTTCAGACAAAATCATGTTCAACTCTGGATTCACCTCCGAATCTCACTGAAAAATCCTCTTGATTTGGTCAAAATGAAGACGAAACCTCATCTCATTTGTTTAAATCTCCCCCGCAATCGTTATAGATATTACACATTATATATATATTTAATTTATATACAGATATGTTACATATTATAGTTTTTTCTTTTATTTACATACTATAGTTTTTATTTTTATTTTATTACATCAGTTTATTTTATTACATATTATAGTTTTATTATCTTATTACATATTAGTTTTTTTTTTTTATTTTATATTACATATTATAGTTTATTTTATTTTATTACATTTAATTTTTTTATTTTATTACATATTATAGTTTATTTTATTACATATTTTAGTTTTTTATTTTATTACATATTATAGTTTTTATTTTATTACATATTATAGTTTTTATTTATTACATATTTTAGTTTTTTTTTTATTACATATTATTTTTTTATTTTATTACATATTATATGTTTTTATTTTATTACATATTATAGTTTTTTTTTTATTTTATTAGTTTTTATTTATCATATTTTATTTTTATTTTATTACATATTAGTTTTTATTTTTATTTTAGTTTTTTATTTTATTACATATTATAGTTTTTTTATTTTATTACATATTATAGTTTTTTTACAGACTTGACCACAAATGATTGTGAAGCTCGAACATCATTTTTAAACTAAATAAAAATGTTTCTTTTTTTAATTCTTTATAATAAAATCTCATATTTCTGTCCTGGAAAAAACTGTTGCTTTAAGACTTAAATAAAGTATTTAGACTTTTAAAAGTCTCATTCAGAATGATTCATGTCTGATCCGACTCTTTAGTCATGTGTTCATGTCTTTGAACCTTTGTTATCAAACATTTACATTTAAGAATGACTTTTAACACTTTCAATATTACAATTATAAAATGCCTTTGATTATTTTTTCTTTTAGTTTTTAGTTTTTACGCGTGAAACGTCTGAGGGTCCCGGAGGGTCCCGGAGGGTCCCGGAGGGTCCCGGAGGGTCCCGGAGGGTCCCGGAGGGGCAGAAGCCACGTCCCGCGCAACACGAGCGGCCCGTGACGCGTGATTCATGACGCACGGTCCAGCGCGGTCCACCACGGCCCACGCACGGCCCACGCACGGCCCACGCACGGCCACGGCCCACGCACGGCCCACGCACGGCCCACGCACGGCCCACTCTGGGGTCACTTCACTCTGGACAGACGCGTGGCCGTGCGTAAAATACAGAGTTTAAAAAAGTAGAGTTTGGTTTAAGTTTAGAGTTTGGACCAAAAATGGGCCTGGAATTATTTTATTCTTTTATTGATCTGAAGTTTCATTCACATTATAAAGAATATTATTTAACCTCCAATTTGTATTTTCACACTTCACAAAAGTATAATTAGTGTTGAAGTGTGAAATATTTCTGTAGATAAAAGTGTGTGTGTGTGTGTGTGTGTGTGAGTGTGTGTGTGTGTGTGTGTCAGAGTGTGTGTGTGTGTGTGTGTGTGTGTCAGAGTGTGTGTGTGTGTGTGTGTGTGTGTGTGTGTGTGTGTGTGTCAGAGTGTGTGTGTGTGTGTGTGTGTGTGTGTGTCAGAGTGTGTGTGTGTGTGTGTGTGTGTGTGTGTGTGTGTGTGTGTGTGTGTAGAGAGTGTGTGTGTGTGTGTGTGTGTCAGAGTGTGTGTGTGTGTGTGTGTGTGTCAGAGTGTGTGTGTGTGTTGTGTGTGTGTGTCAGAGTGTGTGTGTGTGTGTGTGTCAGTGTGTGTGCAGTGTCAGAGTGTGTGTGTGTGTGTGTGTGTGTGTGTGTGTGTGTGTGTGTGTGTGTGTGTGTGTGTGTCAGAGATGTATGTGTGTGTGTGTGTGTGTGTGTGTTGTGTGTCAGAGTGTGTGTGTCAGAGTGGTGTGCAGCGCAGCGGGATTGAACATGTTTCTGTTTAAAAGTCTAAAACTGTTAGGATCTTTTTAAGTTTTCATATCTTGAATAAAGATTCCTCAGGTCCAGCTCGTGTCTCTCCACGCCGCGGCAGAAAGCGCGCGCCGTTACTGACCGTTACTGACGACCGTTACTGACCGTTACGACCGTGTTCCGCGCACGCGTCTCTCTCGCTCAGCCGAAGCTCTGCGAACATTTGACGACGTTTTGCTGAAAAAGTGTCCGCCCTCCAGGCTCTGCAGTCACGGGCTCCAGGTAGAAGTTCCGTCCCGGTCTTGAATCCCGGAGCTTTTTCACCTCAGAAAGTCCATGAGAGCGCGGCGAAAGTGCGTGTGAGGCCGAGCGCAGAGGCTTTTATCCCGCAGGAGCCTCGGGCCAGAGCCGCCTCCACCGCTGGAGCTCAGATCACGCCCACGACACACCGAGGCCCCCACCGAGGCGGGCCCCACCGAGGGCGGATCCACGGGGCCAAACTTCCTCTGCTCTCTTCACGCAGCCTCCTCTGTGCCACGGGGCCCCTTCGGTGTGCACACATCCCAAGGGCCCCTTCTCAGCACAGTGCTAATGTTTAAAACCAGATTTGAGTTTGGATGAATTTATTGGTGAATTTAGGACTTTAAGAAATTGTATATTTAAGAAATGAATTCAAAATTACAACTTTAGGGGGAAACCCAGTATGGCCCCGGACCCCACTTTGAGACCTGTTCTAGCTGTTCTAGATGTATGAAAACATACTTCTCTGGAGGGTCCTCACCTGCTTGTCACCGTGGAGAGCAGGTGATGTGATGTACAGGTCAGATCTGTGCAGAGGCGAGCAGTTAAGATCTAACATTGAAGTTAAAAACATTGTCGTCTCTAAAAATGACTGAATTTTATTGAAAAATACGTGACATAAATTGTAATATATTTATATACTTTTCATCAAGTCATCTCGCGACCCGCACTTTGGGAACCACTGAACAAACAAAGCAGTTTATTCTCCTGGTCCTGGTCCTGGTCCTGATTCCTGATTCTGATATTGGTCCTGATCTGGCCTGTCCTGATCTGGTCCTGGTCTTGGCCCCGATCCTGGTCCTGCTTTGGTCCTGGTCTTGGCCCGACCTGGTCTGCTTTGGAGTTCTGGATCAGTCCTGGGTCAGGCCGAGTCCAAAGACTGGTCTAAAAACAAACCCGTCCAAGTCCTGCTGAGTCCTGGTTCAGTCCCGGAGCCGAGAGAGTCCCATTTCTCAAACAAGAAACTGAAGCCCTCAGCAGGAGCTCAGCACAGCGCCACCTTCAGGATCCACTAGTAACAGCAGGGTTTTATTGGATTTCAAAGGCACTTACTGAATCTAGAACCAGATCCTCCTCCTGGTTTAGTCCAGTTTAGCCCTGTTCAGTCCAGTCCTGGTTCAGTCTTAGTCCTGGTTTAGTTCTTGTTTAATCCTGGTTCAGTCTTGGTTTAGTCCTGGTTTAGTCTTGGTTTAGTCCTGGTTTGGTCCTGGTTTAGTCTTGGTTTAGACCTGGTTTGGGTCCTGGTTTGGTCCTGGTTTGGTCCAGGTTTAGTCCTGGTTTGGTCCTGGTTTGGTCCTGGTTTAGGTTCTGTTGGTAGGTCCTCGGTTCGTGTCCTGGTTTGTGGTCCCTGGTTTATCCTGGTTTGTCCTGGTTTGGGCCTGGTTCGGTCCCTGGTTCGGTCTTGAGTTCCTGTCCTGGTCCCTGGTTTGGTCCTGGTTTAGGTTGGTTGTCCTGGTTTGGGTCCAGGTTTGGTCCTTTGGTCCGGTTCCCTGGTTCGGTTGGTTCGGGTCCAGGTTTAGTCTCCTTGTTTAGTCCTGTTGGTCCTGGTTTGGTCCTGGTCCTGGTTTAGTCCTGGTTTAGTCTTGGTCCTGGTCCTGGTTTGGTCCTGGTTTGGTTTGGTCCTTTTGGTTTTGGTCCTGGTTGGTCCGGTTCGTCGGTCTGGTTGGTCCCAGGTCCTGGTTCGATCTTGGTTTGGTTCCTGGTTGGTCTGGTTTGGTTGGTTCCTGTTGTCCTGGTTGGGTCCTGGTTTGTCCTGGTTTGGTCCTGGTTTTCCAGGTTTCGGTCCTGGTTCCCTGGTTCCTGGTTGGTCCTGTTTGGTCCTGGTTTGTCCTGGTTAGTCCCTGGTTTGGTCCCTGTCTCCTGGTGGTCCTGTTTGGTCCTGGTTGGGTCCTGGTTGTCTGGTTCGTCCTGGTTCGTCCTGGTTGGTCCTGGTTTGGTCCTGTTTGGTCCTGGTTTGTCCTGGTTTGGTCTGGTTTCCTGTCTTGGGTTCCTGGTTCGGTCTGGTTCCGGTCTCTGTTCTGGTTTCCTGGTTTAGTCTGGTTGGTCTGGTTCGTCCTGGTTCGGTCCTGGTTTAGTCCTGGTTTGGTCCTGGTTTAGGTCCTGTTTGTCCTGGTTTGGTCCTGGTTCGGTCCTGGTTCGTCCTGGTTTTCCTGGTCCTGGTTCTGGTTTGGTCCTGGTTTGGTCCAGGTCCAGGTAGTCCAGGGTTTGGTCCTGGTTGGCCTGGTTTCCTGGTTTTAGTCCTTTAGTTGGTTCGTCCTGGTTTCCTGTTCGTCCTGTTTTGGTCCTGGTTCGGTCTGGTGTTTGGTCCTGGTTTGGTCCTGGTTTGTCTTGGTTGGTCCTGTGTTTGGTCCTGGTTTAGTCCTGGTTCGGTCTTGGTTTGTCCTGGTTTGGTCCTGGTTTGGTCCTGGTTTGGTCCTGGTTTGGTCCTGGTTTAGTCCTGGTTTGGTCCTGGTTCCGTCTGGTTCGTCCAGGTTTGGTCCTGGTTTGGTCCAGGTTTTGGTCCTGGTTTGTCCTTCGTTTGGTCCTGGTTTCAGTCTTGGTTATCCTGGTCGGTCCTGGTTTGGTCCTGGTTTCCTGGTTCGGTTTCCTGGTTTGTCTTGGGTTAGTCCTGGTTTGGTCGGTCCTGGTTCGGTCCTGGTTCGTCCTGGTTTGGTCCTGGTTCGGTCCTGGTTCGGTCCTGGTTTGGTCCTGGTTTAGTCTTGGGTTGGTCCTGGTTCGGTCCTGGTTTGGTCTGGTTTCCAGGTTCGGTCCTGGTTCGGTCCTGGTTCGGTCCTTCGGTTCGGTCCTGGTTTGGTGTCCTGGTTCGGTCCTGGTTCGGTCCTGGTTGGTCCTGGTTTGTCCTGGTTCGGTCCTGGTTTGGTCTGGTTTAGTCCGGTTTGGTCCTGGTTTGGTCCTGGTTCGTCCTGGTTCCTGGTTCGGTCCTGGTCCCTGGGTCTGGTGGTTTGGTCCTGTTGGTCCTGGTTGGTTCGGTCCTGGTTTGGTCCTGGTTTGGTTCCTGGTTGGTTGGTCCTGGTTCGGTCCTGGTTTCGGTCCCAGGTTTGGTCGGTTTGGTCCCTGGTTCGGTCCTGGTTCGGTCCTGGTTCGGTCCTGGTTCGGTCCTGGTCTGGTTCGGTCCTGGTTCCTGGTTCCTGTTCGGTCTGGTTTGGGGTCCCTGGTTTGGTTCCCTGGGGGTCAGTTTTGGTTTGGTCCACCTGGTCCTGGTTTGGGTTCCACAGGGGTCAGTTTTGGGCCCACACAGATTCACACGTTCAAACTAAACTGAGACTACATGAGTCATTAAACCTGGACTAGACCGGCCCTAAACCAGGAGTAGATCTGGACTAAACCAATTCTAAACCGGGACTAAACGAGTAGGACCAGTGTGGACCAGATTCTTCTTCTCGTCTTTGACATTTTGCTGGTTTGACTTTGACGAGTGTTTCTCTGCGACGCGTCCAGAGCTTCAGCTTCTGCCCAAAGCTGCTGGGACTCAACGGGCCAAACCATAGGATGGTTTAGTCAGGTTCAGGTGGTGGTTAGAACCTTCTCGTTTCCTCAGACTCCTGGAGATGTTTGGAGTTGGTTTTGGCTTCAGACTTGTTCCTCGCGTTATCTCGACGCGCGGCCGGCGGTTTGGTCTCAAAATGGATCCAGTTTCATAGGATTCCGACCCAGGCCAAAAGTAAACAACTCAAATAAAGACGGTGGTTTTCGGTCTAATTTCTGTGGGACTCTAAGTGTAGAGCGAGACAAGAACGTCAAGCTGAGTCCAGGAAAAACCATGACGAGCTCATTTTAGGACGAGGAAATCAGATTTGTGCAAAAAGTGTGTCATCAAATATTCCAAGAGGTTTTTGCGTTTGGTCCTCAAGTGTGAGAACTTTTGAGAGAATCAGGACTTATTTGTCCTTCAAGAATAAAAACACATTAACACAGAAATGAAACACTGCTTTAGACTGCTTTAGACCTGCTTTAGACTTTAGACCTGGTTTAGACCTGTTTAGACCTGGTTTAGACCCTGCTTTAGACTGCTTTAGACTGCTTTAGACCTGCTTTAGACCTGCTTTAGACCTGCTTTTAGACCTGCTTTAGACCTGCTTTAGACCTGCTTTAGACCTTTTTTAGACTGGTTTAGACCTGCTTTAGACCTGCTTTAGACCTGCTTTAGACCCTGCTTTAGCTGGTTTAGACCTGGTTTTTAGACCTGGTTTAGACCTGGTTTAGACCTTTAGACCTGTTTGGTTACCTGCTTTAGACCTGCTTTAGACCTGCTTAGACCTGCTTTAGACCCTGGACCTTTTAAGACCTGCTTTAGTTTTAGACCTGGTTTAGACCTGCTTTAGCCTTTAGACCTGCTTTAGACCTGGTTTAGACCTGCTTTAGACCTGCTTTAGACCTTTTTAGACCTGCTTTAGCCTGTTTGACCTGCTTTAGACTGCTTTTTTAGACCTTTTTACCTGCTTTAGACCTGCTTTTAGACGAGACCTGGTTTAGACCTGGTTCAGACCTGGCCTTTTAGACCTGGTTTAACCATGCGACCTAGAGACCCTGGTTTAGACCTGCTTTAGACCTGGTTCATGGTGGCTGGTCATGGTCCTGTCATGGTCGGCCCTGTCCGGTCATGGTCGCCCTGTTCATCCCGGTCATGTCCGCGTTCGATGGTCTGTCCTGGTCCGGTCATGGGCCCTGTCGGTCATGGTCCTGGTCGATGTCCGGCCCTGGTCGGTCCGGCTGCCGGTATGGCATCCGGTTGGTCCGGCCGGTCGGTCATGGTCCGTCATGGTGCCGGCCCCTGGTTCGGTCTGGTCCGGTCGGTCCCTGGTCCGGTCATGGTCCGGTCATGGTCGGCCTGGTCCGGTCATGGTCCGGTCGGCCGGTCTGGTCCGGTCGGTGGTCATGTCATGGTCCGGCCCTGGTCGGTCATGGTCCGGTCATGGTCCGGTCTACTATGTCCGCCCTGGTCCGGTCATGTCCGGCCTGTCCGTCTGGTCCGGTCATGTCCGGTCATGGTCCGCCCCTGTCGGATTCTGGTCATGGTCCGGTCATGGTCGGTCATGGGTCCGGTCATGGTCCGCCCTGTTCAGAAACAACTGATCATCTCACCAAAACAATCAGAAGTTTTAACATTATTGGTTCTTTATTTTTATTTGCCATGTTAATGGAGTTGCATTAGCTGTGAGAACGGCTAGGTACCAACAGCATCTGGGTTGCAGACGCTGGTTCAGACCTGGTTCAGACCTGGTTTGGTTCAGACCTGGTTAGTCCTCTTCTTGCCTCCCGCGGCTCAGTTGCAGTTTTTTGTTCTGAAGGGAATCTCTGTTTTTTGGAGCGACGAATCGTTTTGGACTGGATCTCGTCCTAAACAGAAGAACATCAGGTTCACATCAGAAGAATATCAGGAAAGAAGAAACATAGAACTCAGGAAGATCAGGTTCAACTTCAGAAGACATCAGGTCAAATAGGAACATCAGGTTCAACTCAGAAGAATAGGTTTCACTTCAGAAGACTCAGGTTCAACTTCAGAAGCCAATCAGAAGACATCAGTTCAACATTAGAAGAAAACAGAAGACATCAGTTCAACATCAGAAGAAATCAGGTTCACTTCAGAAGAACACAGGTTCAGAAGACATCAGGTTCAACTTCAGAAGAACATCAGGTTTCAACTTCAGAAGAACATCAGGTTCAACTTCAGAAGAACATCAGGTTCAACTTCAGAAGAACATCAGGTTCAACATCAGAAGAACATCAGTTCAACATTAGAAGAATCAGGTTCAACTTCAGAAGAACATCAGGTTCAACTTCAGATCAACTTCAGAAGAACATTTCAAATCAGGTTCAACATCAGAAGAACATCAGGTTCACGTCTCATTCACGTCTGTTTGACCTTCACACTCACATGGTACGACTCTGGGACATTCAGCGTTTTTGAAAGAAAACTTTAGATCCACAAATGTTTCATTTTTGACACATTTGTGTCCAGTCCACAACAGTGACCATCAACCACCAGAGACCATCAGTGACCACCAAGACCATCAGTGACCATCAGAGACCATAAGTGACCATCAGAGACTAACAGTGACCATCAGAGACCACCAGAGACCATCGCTCCTAAAGAGACATCTGGACCACTGATGGTCCACTGGATTCCCCAATGGAATAACATGGTCGGTTTCTATCATCGCTATGGCAACGTGACAGCATGGGTCCCTGACTCTTTTTGTGACGCCAAAATTGAATTTTTTGCCAAAATGTCCTCCCCATATAAAATGTATTTCACTCTGTAGGGGGCGCTATCATGTTTCACTCCAGGTAGGTTTAGGACGAAGGCTTTAACTTTGTGTGTGCAGAAGGCAGCTACGACTTTGGCTACAGCTAACGGCTACGGCTAACGGCTATGGCTAACGGCTACGGCTAACGGCTACGGCTAACGGCTAACACATTC
>BJKM01001270.1:46875-58963 GCA_015082035.1 Chaenogobius annularis | reverse complement strand
TGGTTTACATCAGTATATTTGTAAATAAATACAAAATAAACAGTAAGAATTAAATTACTTTTTCGATTATTTGCATGCATAAAAATGTTGTAAATACTTACGTGCCAGTGTGAGGAATGGCAGTGCACATAACAGATGGAACAAGACCATTTTGACCCACTGAATAAAAGTCTTCTGCTCGAGCTTTATGAAATGTTGGTTTATTAGAATGGTATGAGTGGGAGGAGCCAAGCAATCTGATTGGTCTGTGGTGCTTCGCTTCACCCCCGTGGAAATAAAAAAACAAAACTTTTTCACATTCAATTATATCATTTCACACATTTAAATTCATACTTCGCTTGTTTGGAGAATACTTCAATGTTCTGTGCGTCTGTAGCAGGACAAATATCTCTACATTTTATCATTTTAGTCATTGGAACTTGTCTCAGAGTTTAGCCAACTCTGTCCAAACTAAACAAAAGGGAACGTTTTGGACGATGGAGGAAACTCATCCAGACACAGCGAGAACATCCACACTTCATACAATGACTCAATATTCAAATCCTTGTAGCTGTGAGGTGAGAAGGATTTCTGTGTTTCATTGATTGTGTTTATTGTATAAAGGACAAAGAATGGTGTTGTTTAATGTCACGTCTTCACCACGGGGCAGTTTGGAGCATCTGGCCTTTTGGGATGTATCCTGAACCATGACCCCATTTGAAAAGGTGTCCAGCCCTGGAAAGGTCAGGACATTTGACCCACACACTGCTGTGAGTTTAAAATATGCACATGCAGACTTGTTCTCTGATAAACAGACATATTTCCCTCTTGCCCTTTGCCCCATGCACTTCCTGGTTGTGTTCTCTGGTTATCCCGTCCTTCTCCATGCTCTCAGTGCCGTGGTGAGGTTATTGTCACGATGGAGGCTCCTGTGTGGTTGTTCTCCTCCAAACTGGCTGCCTACAGGAACAGAAAACGCTCCACTGTCACGGCCCCACACCAAGCGATGTCGCCCCGAGCATCAAAGCTGTTGGAGGAGTGCGGCTGCCTTGTCTTTCCTTTTGTTTGGTTTTTAATCCTACAATGGAGGACTACAGTGAGATTTGGTTGTTTAGATTTCATCTTAATGGAACAATTCAGTTTTGTGTATACGTCATCCACTTTTTTCTGCTTATTATCTAATCATGGACTCCCAGACTTCCCACACCCCAGACACTTCCTCCAATCCGTTACACTAGCAGTGGAATCTGCATTATAAAGTAAAGCATGAAAGTATGTGAATATAAAGGGTAAGGCATCATCATCAGGAATGATTTTCGCACTCCATCTACTGGTAGCAGATGGAATTGCCATGGGGAAACAAAAAATGCTAGCCCAACATGCTAATTTAAGCATGCAGTTGTAATGAACACAATTTACTGGCAGAACTGTTCAAAACAAGTCTTACAACAATATATGGCTTAAAAACATCACAGGAGACTGGCGGATGTTTACCTATGACATCACAAGTCTGAAACCAAGTGTTTTTATGAGGCTCAGAAAAGAAGCAGAGAAGAAAAACTGTGGACCAATACGGTGTATTAATAAAACAAGCACGGATGAAGCAAAATGCAACCCGAGGTACTCATCAGAAACACACCTGGGGTTGCATTTTGCTTCATCCGTGCTTGTTTTTTTAATCCCATGTACTCAGTTGTCTTCTCTGCTTCTTTTCTGAGCCTCACAAAAACACTTGGTTTCAGACTTTTGATGGCTGAAATCTGAAAAAAGTCTATTTGCATAATATGTGTCCTTTAATGATAGTATGGTGTTTGAAACACAAAATATCACACAGCAAGTGCTGAAAAAAGGTGACTTTCTTCACAAATCTATTTCGCAGCTCGCTCAAACTTTGCACAGAAGATCAATTTAAAAAAAAAAAAAAAAGAAGTTTTTTATGGTTTGACATTTTTGCAAAGCGTGAATTGCTGTTTTAATTTTTTTTTTAATCTGTGTCACATCCTCCATCCATCCATCCAAGAAAAAATTTCAACAGATTCTTCATAAAAGACAAAACAAGAATTGCGGACTGCTTTGTCCGACATTTATATATTTGTATTCTTTTGATTTTTATGTTTATTACAGAGCTAAACATAAATAAGTCTATATTCTCATGGATAATGGCAAAGCAAGTTTTGTTTTTTGGTTGTGGTAGAGACTGCATTTTCAGATCACCTGAAATAAATATCCATCCATCCATCCATCTTCTTCCGCTTTATCCGGGGCTGGGTCTCGGGGGCAGCAGTCCAAGCAGGGACTCCCAGACTTCCTTTTCCCCAGACACTTCCTCCAACTCCTCCGGGGGGATCCCGAGGCGTTCCCAGGCCAGCCGAGAGACATAGTCCCTCCAGCGTGTCCTGGGTCTTCCCCGGGGACTCCTCCCGGTGGGACATGCCCGAAACACCTCCCTAGGGAGGCGTCCAGGAGGCATCCGGAACAGATGCCCGAGCCACCTCAGCTGGCTCCTCTCAACGTGGAGGAGCAGCGGCTCTACTCCGAGCTCCTCCCGTGTGACTGAGCTCCTCACCCTATCTCTAAGGGAGCGCCCAGCCACCTGCGGAGGAAACTCATTTCGACCGCTTGTATCCGCGATCTTGTCCTTTCGGTCACTACCCAAAGCTCATGACCATAGGTGAGGTAGGAACGTAGATTGACTGGTAAATCGAGAGCTTTGTCTTTCGACTCAGCTCCTTCTTCACCACAACGGTCCGATGCAGCGACCGCATCACTGCAGACGCTGCACCGATCCGCCTGTCAATCTCACGCTCCATCCTTCCCTCACTCGTGAACAAGATCCCGAGATACTTAAACTCCTCCACTTGGGGCAAGGACTCCCCACCCACCCGGAGAGGGCAAGCCACCTTTTTCCGGTCGAGAACCATGGCCTCAGATTTGGAGGTGCTGATTGTCATCCCAGCTGCTTCACACTCGGCTGCAAACCGTCCCAGTGCATGTTGCAGGTCCAGGCTTGATGGAGCCATCAGGACAACATCATCTGCAAACAGCAGAGATGAGATCCTGTGCTCTCCAAACCGGACCCCCTCCGCCCCCTGACTGCGCCTAGAAATTCTGTCCATAAAAACAATGAACAGAACCGGTGACAAAGGGCAGCCCTGGCGGAGTCCAACACGCACTGGGAACAGATCTGACTTACTGCCGGCAATGCGAACACAGCTCCTGCTCCGGTCATACAGGGACCGGACAGCCCTGAGCAAAGGGCCCCGGACCCCGTACTCCCGCAGCACCCCCCAAAGGGCACACCGTGGGACACGGTCGAAAGCCTTCTCCAGATCCACAAAGCACATGTGGACTGGTTGGGCAAACTCCCATGAACCCTCGAGCACCCGATGGAGAGTATAGAGCTGGTCCAGTGTTCCACGACCAGGACGAAAACCACTCTGCTCCTCCTGAATCTGAGGTTCGACTATCGGTCGGATTCTCCTTTCCAGTACCCTGGAATAGACCTTACCAGGGAGGCTGAGGAGTGTGATCCCTCTATAGTTGGAAGCACACCCTCCGGTCCCCCTTCTTGAACAGAGGGACCACCACCCCGGTCTGCCAGTCCAGAGGCACCGACCCCGACCGCCACGCGATGTTGCAGAGGCGTGTCAACCAAGACAGTCCTGCAACATCCAGAGACTTTAGGTACTCGGGGCGTATCTCATCCACCCCCGGAGCTCTGCCACCGAGGAGTTTGCCAACAACCTCAGTGACTTCGGCTTGGGTGATAGATGAGTCAGCCTCCGAGTCCTCCGTCTCTACTTCCTCTTCGGAAGACGTGGCATTTAGGAGGTCCTCAAAGTACTCCTTCCACCGCCCGACGACGTCCCCAGTCGAGGTCAGCAGGTCCCCACCCGCACCGTAAACGGTGTTGGTGGAACACTGCTTCCCCCTCCTGAGGCGCCGGACGGTTTGCCAGAATTTCTTTGGGGCCGACCAATAGTCCTCCTCCAGGGCCTCCCCGAACTCCTCCCAGACCCGGGTTTTTGCCTCTGCGACAGCACGAGCTGCGGCACGCCTGGCCCGCCGATACCCCTCAACGGCCTCAGGAGTCCCACAAGCCAAAGAGGCCTGATAGGCCTCCTTCTTCCGCCTGACGGCATCCCTTACTTCCGGTGTCCACCACCGGGTTCGGGGTTGCCGCCGCGACAGGCACCTGAGACCTTGCGACCACAGCTCCGAGCAGCCGCATTGACAATGGAGGTCGAGAACATGGTCCACTCGGACTCAATGTCCCCAGCCTCCCCGGGATTTGGGAGAAGCTCTCCCGGAGGTGTGAATTGAAGACCCTGCTGACAGCGGGCTCCGCAAGACGTTCCCAACAGACCCTCACTATACGCTTGGGCCTGCCAAGTCTGTCCGGCTTTCTCCACCGCCAGCGGATCCAACTCACCACCAGGTGGTGATCGGTTGACAGCTCCGCCCCTCTCTTTACCCGAGTGTCCAAGACACGCGGCCGGAGGTCAGATGACACGACAACAAAGTCGATCATTGACCTCCGGCCTAGGGTGTCCTGGTGCCACGTGCACTGGTGGACACCCTTGTGCTTGAACATGGTGTTCGTTATGGACAGTCCGTGACTAGCACAGAAGTCCAATAACTGAACACCGCTCGGGTTCAGATCGGGGGGGGCCGTTCTTTCTAATCACCCCTCTCCAGGTGTCACTGTCGTTGCCCACGTGGGCGTTGACGTCCCCCAGTAGAACAACGGAGTCCCCGTCGGTGCACTGTCCAGTACCCCTCCCAGGGACTCCAAGAAGGCCGGATACTCAGCACCGTTGTTCGGCCAGTAGGCGTAGGGACGCGACCCTCTCGTTCATTGGGGTAAACTCCAACACATGGCTCCTGAGCTGTGGGGCAATAAGCAAACCCACACCAGCCCGCCGCCTCTCCTCGTAGGCAACACCAGAGAAGTGGAGCGTCCAGCCCCTCTCGAGAGGATGGGTTCCAGTGCCCTAACTGCGCGTGGAGGTGAGGCCGACTATATCTAGTCGGTACAATTCAACCTCCCGCACCAGCTCAGGCTCTTTTCCCCCAAGCGAGGTGACGTTCCATGTCCCCAGAGTTAGTCTATGTGTCAGGAGATTCGGTCATCGAGGTCATCCTGCCGTCTCTCTGCACCAGCCCCCTGCTGATCCTCCCGCAGATGGTGGGTCCACGGGAGGACGGCCCCACGTCACTCGTTCGGGCTGCACCCGGCCGGGCCCCGTGGGAAAAGGCCCGACCACCAGGCCTGGCTCCAGGGTGGGGCCCCGGTAATGTCAATCCGGGCGACGTAACTGGCCTTGCTTTAATCAGAAATAAAAAAATCCTTTTAAATTATGCCAAATTATGGTTTAGGTAGATTAGGGTCGACTTGTATGACCTTGTGTCAACTCTCTGTGGAAGACTGCAACAGAGTACTTTTACTGCAGTATTTTTGTTATTCTCTGTCACTTTAAAGGTTCTCTAAGTGCCGTCCAGCACCTGTTTGTCTTCAGAGAGATCATGCTGTGCTGTTTACCTGAAATGTTCCACTGTGTAGCATTTCACTTATGTGACTTCTTGGAGACAAGCACCAGCAGGTGCCACCAGGCCAAGTTACAAGTCAGATCTGTGGAGAGGCGAGCCCACTCACAGTAAGAATGCATGTTTTTCCAAGATATTTTTTGAGCAATAAAAAACACCTGCAGTTTAGAAAATGCAAGATACATTTAATGCCATACTGTGGAACATTCAGGGCAAAGCAATAACATCTCCACGAGACAAGCGGAGCCTCCACCCGAAAAGTTACATTGTGCACCTTTAATTTATTATGGGCAACATCATTTTTTATAACACTTTTAAATGTATGTGATCATTATTTATAAATAAAACATTCTCGTTTTGAAATGGAACAAAAAAGCTTCACAAAAGACACATGTGGACATTGTAACGTTTTATATTTGTACATTATACATTTAGTCTGTGTTGTATTTCTGTGGATGTATAACGACATGTCCTTCGTTCTAAATCGACATCAAAAGAAAGTCTGAACATGAGCGCTGCTACTCAGGACAGTGGTCTCTTTGATACTTCTGCACAATCACACACAAACATACTGTGAAGTGTTGGAGGCATTGTGAGTCTGTGGTTTGGACAAAAATACATTTCTAACTGTCTCTGAGCATCAGGTCTGTGGCGATCATCACTATTTTCAGACACAAATGTGAGGACAGACACTAAGATAAATGTATTATGTTTTGTTTTTCTGCATGTGCAATTGTCTCATTATTGAAAAGGATTATTATTGTGAAATTTAGGATCATCACCAAAAAGAGCTCAACAGGAGCTGATAAAGTGTCTAAATGTGTTTCAAACTCTCTTGCAGCTCATGCACCAGAGCCTCAAACGTCCTCTCTCTCCACAGAGCTGTGTCGTGGTCTTTTGTCACGTCCTGTTGTTTTTTTACTCCTCAAAGATCTGGAGTTGTGTTTTGTTTCACACATATTTGAGTTATCGTGACTATATTTGATGTTCTAAACGCTCCTCTGCAGGTGTCTTCTGTCCTCTTTCTCCTTGAAGTGCTGCTCTCTCACTTCACTGGACTCCATCACTTCAGAGCTCAAACTGCCTTCACTTTGAGTATGAAGCATCTCCTGCTCATGATCAACTTCAGTGCCAGCAGCGACTGTTTTTAGTTCAATTCAAACTACTTGACGCTCCCACTGTTGGCAGCAGTTTGAGTTTCAGTAGTAATAGTAATTTAAACTGTCACGTGCAGCAAACAACAGGTTATACACACGATAACTCCACCTGAAGCACGAAAGAGTTTCAGGCTGAAGTAGAACTTACTTATGCTGCCAAAACAGATGAAACAGATGATTTACAAGAAAACAATAGCGTCCACAACAAACATTTACAGTTCACCAAGTTTCATTTATTTATACATTTGAGAGGATTAAAAATCTAAAGTCATCAAAATCATGGATTTATACCTTCTTTTAAAGACTGGACCTTTTTATTGAATCATCCAGACTGTTCTATTTACAGCCCGAAACAGAAAACTAACTGTTTCTGTCATTAGTTCTGTTCTCATTTTCGAATGTGCCTATTCTTACATATTATTATATGCCTTATACATCACCAAAGCTGTGTCCAACAGATCGGATATTTTTGTATTTACAACTTTCCAAAAATAGGATTTTTAGGCACATATTCTGCTGTATTAACAAATGTAATAACTTTTGTTTGGAGTAATAAAAAAAAGTAACATTGTTTTCAATGACAGGTGAAATATCAAGATTTCTATAAATATTCTATAAAACTTGATTGTAAAAAAAAGAAATAAAATAAAAACTAGGTGCAACTACTTCAACTACCCAGTATTGATAAGTTATTTCAAAAGGATCAATGTTCTGTTTTACTCATTTACCATTATGTGACACAATGTGTAACAAAAAAATCCATTGAAAAAGTGTATTGCCAACATAAATGTTACTTATTGTTTTGAATTTTACAAAAGTCAATAAGATCATGAAATAATAGTTGTAAAATGTATAAAAACGTAAAAAGGAGGTATTTTATTGATACTATTTCCTCGCATCAGAATAGACCACAAAATCCTCGGCCTTCACCGTCCTGTTATGGGATTTCTTAACTTTTTGTTTGTTGAACTTTGGAGCAGAATACGTCAGCTCAACTTCTCTCTGTAAAAGGAATCAACTTTTAGATTGAAAGAGAAAACAAAATAATAGTCTTTTATTTTCTATTTATGTGTCTTACCTGCTGTCGGCTTGTGCGTTCATTTACGTTTACATTATCAGCATTTTGTCCAACTGAAATTAAAGTGGGATATTTCAATGTTTTATTCAAGGTATATATTTACTAAATATAAACTATAAAAGGTTTTACCATCGAAACAGTTGCAACACTTCCTCTTTATAATGCAACAAATGAGAGCCATTAAAACGAGGAACTGATGGTTAATAGAGCCACTCAACACGATAATGGAGGTCTTCTCAAAATCACACTTCTCTGCTACAATAAAATGGAAGGATTAAGTTAAACAGTTAATGATATCGCCTGATCAAACATCTAAATAAATGCCAGTACCTGTAACATTGACGTTGGTTCCATTTCCAAAGAGAATGAGTCCACAGGCTGCCACAGCACAGTGGTACGTCCGCGTCAGAGACACTCATGGTTTTGGACAAAGTGTAGAGACATTTGTGAGGACCAGGACCTTCTGTGCTCCTGTCACACTGACCAGAGCTGTTCCTCTGAGTGTAGACTAAACCAGGACCAGACTCCAGTCCAGATCTGAACCACAAAACCATGTGCTCCTCAAAACACTGAGCATTCTCAGTTTGGACCCAACACTGAAGATCCACAGAGTCTCCTGAGTCTACTGGACCAGAGAGATCTGGACTCACCACGCTCACGTCTGAGTCTGGACCTGAGAGCAAAGTAACAACAATAACCATATCGTCTCTCTTTTATTTCAAGATTATGCAGAATTTCTTTTACCCTTGAGTGTTAGAAAATATTCCAAATGCTAATTCCATTTTTAAGATCTTGTACTTTCACACAGTAGTAAAATCCAGTGTCAGTGAGAGTGGACTGATGTAGAATCAGATCAAACGTTCCATTGCCTTGTTTTGTCGTGGTGCGAGGAGTCTTGTTAACACCTTGATATTCAAATGAAAAAGTTCCTCCTAAAAATTCTGGAACATTTCCAGAAAGAACTCTGATCCAGTGAAATGTTGGAGACTCAGTCTTTTCTGCAGAACGTGGACAGTTGGAGAGTACTGTTTCTCCAGTGTCATAAGTTCTTGTCTCAAATAAAGATGTCTGTACATCCTGCCAACAAATACAGTTACACAAATAACAAACAAGTACAGATACATACATTTAATAGTAAATACTTACGGGCCACTTGGAGCACAAATGCTGCATATAATAAAGACCACATTGTTTTGTTCTTGTGTTGATGAGTTTGTTGTATGAAGTGTATATAAATGGCCTCTCTGTCTATTATAATGAAATCAAAGGGAGGAGCTTTCTCTGATTGGTTAAACTTTGCTTTATTTGGTCACAGTGGAAATAATGTCGCTAAAACACACTGTAAACAGCAGCTAACTGTTGTTTCAGTGAGAAGGATAGGAAAGCAAATGTAAGGTGAAATCTGTTCATTCTACAGTGAAGTCTCCACACAGAATGAACACACAATTGAATGCATGTTACTTTATGATTCTTTGGAGGCTGGGTCAGTATTGAATTATTATTAGACTTTATTATTGACTTTGTTTCAGTCCCGCATATGACAACTTGACAGGAAGTACTGTTTGTACGTCTCAAGTCAAATCAAGACGTTTGTCGTGAGAGCAAATGTGAGGAGGTTTAATGGTTTCTTCTGACGTTGAGTTGTAGTGTTGATATTTCTCCAGTGCATTTCCTACAACAAAACTTCTTAGATGTACTAATAAAAAACGTTTTAAGCAGTTTTTTTTTACTAAAGAATATTTCTTCATAAATTTTTCAAGTTTCTCCAAAAACTGAAAATGAAGTTCTCATGGAAAATGACAGAAATGACTGATTTATGACACTTACATGATATATTATTATATTGATTGCATGGAACCTCGACAAGTATGTCATGAGATCACCTCTTGAACGGCGTTCAAAATGAGGTGTGGAAAACAGTCGTGGTCGGTCCTTCTTATATGACATTAAAGAAGTGATTTATACAAATTCAAATAATGGGACAAAGTAGATCACATGGTTTATCATTTTAACTGAAACTCTACAGTTAACCAGCAGTGCTCTGTTTAAGCCACAGTCGGTCATCTGAGGTCAGGAGTCCAGGAGGAGATGGTTTTACAAGGACTGCCTTGTGGGAAGCTGCTGGGGTTTGACCTGAAGTTTTCAGACAGAAGCAATCCTACTGAACGTGATATTTACCAAATGAAAATTTGAATTATTATTATACTCAGTTAGACAGCCAATACTATAATTTTTACATTTTTAATTTATATTTTGCTTTTTAAAGAAACAAAAAGATAATGGGTTGGGGAAGGAAAGTTCAGAGTTCTTAAATATTTACATACCTTACAGTCAATACATCATATAAATGCATTATGTTATTATCATATGTATACAACGAATATATTAGATACTTTTTCCACGTGGCTTTAACTGTAGTCCATGGGCCAGGTTTTAACTTAGCGCCAATTCCAGAAGAAGATCCAGGAATCTTTGAACCATTGTTTATATCAAAACATTTTTCGTACGTTCTTTCCAGTTCATTCAAATAATACGTTTGACTAATACAAACCAAGAATAAAATATTGTCCATTTTCTTTACATGAGTCTTTGGTTCTTGTTCCAAAGACACAAACGTGACATCTGTATATTAACTACTGGAAGTTATCAATGAGCACGTTCCAAAAGGTTCACTGCTGACATCGCCACAGCAGATTATGAGTGTGCCTTCTGCCCCGCAACCATGCAGCAGTTTTTCATAGTTTGCTATCCAGTTGTTAAAAGATAGGTGTAATGTAAGTCGATGAATACTTTGAGCTGTAATATTTTTGTATTGAACACATTGGTTAATTTAGTACTTTTTTGCAGTCTGTTTCCCATTGCGGGGCAGTTATAGGCTTCTCAGGTCCAGACTCCTTGGTTTTTTGTTGCGTTGTTGATATCCTCTTGGTGGCACAACATTTTATAGACTCTTGAAACTGTGCCCTTGGTGCAACAGTACATTTGATTTGTCCTCCAGTTCCTTTTTGTCCCCTATGTTTCTATCTTTTAGCAGTATTGAATTTAGAACAGCTTTCATTTAAGAGATACTAACATTTGATAAAAACTCTTGTCCTATTAACAATATGCACATAAACCTATCTTTTTCAGTATTTCTAATTCATTACATAAACTTTAACTCAAATTGCAGACATATTTGATCTTTGAACGTCTCAATTATAAAAGTCCAAACAGGAGCAAGAACATTGTGAGAGGGTTTTCTCCTTGAGCCTGTGGCTTCTGTGACGGTCCAATGCTTCTATGTCAGGTAGTGAGTGTTTTTACCCTTTACCCGGGTCTGAATTACGGTCTCTGTTGTCCAAAAACTGTTTAAGAATAGTTCTTGGTCTTGAACATGAGATCAAGCCCAGATACGTTCATGATAGGGGGCGGTGAGTTTGATCTTCAGCAATCGCTTGATTTCCCCTTTCGTCGTATATAAAATCACATGTAAGTCTGCGTGGACCATCAGACGGAAACATGATTGACCTCTCACTGCCTTCATCTTTCTGAGCACCTTCTGTAGTGAAATACAGGCATAAAATATATGAAATATCATGGTGATTCTTTTTTGGACGTGTTCTTTTCTTTTCAGCTCAAAGTGCAGAGGACAAAATACCTGTGACAGTGGTTCAACCTGGAGACAGTGTCCACTTTACATGTCCCTCTAAGAACAAGGAACGTGTTTACTGGTACAAGCAAACTCCAGGACATGCAATGCAGTTTATTGGATATGTTATGGTTCTTTTCAAGAAGTTGATGAATCATTTCAAGATCGTTTTCATTTCACCACAATGAATAATCAGCCTGTTTTACTATACAAAATATCAGCAAAGACGATGGAGCAATCTACTATTGTCAAGAGACTGGGGACAGAACTTTGTGAACGGCACCTTTTTGGTTGTTAACGGTAAACTATTTGAAACTGATTTGCTTATATTACAAAGGGTAACTGCTGATACTTCCTGGTCTTGTCTTTGACACAGATGGAGCAAACTCACAGAGCTGTGTTCATGTGACAGAGTCCATCATCAGCTGCAGTGGCCCAGGACGCTCAGTGTCTCTTCAGTGCTCATTCAGCCCAAAAAACAAACGAGACAAATCCAGTGTCCACAACAGCACAACGTGCTCTGGTTCAGAGCTGGATCTGAGGAGCTCACACTGGACTCATGTACAACCTTACAAACTCCAGCTGTGTGTACACACTGTCTAAACTATAGGACTCTCCTCTGACACTGGGACATACTACTGCGCTGTGGACACATGTGGACACATTCTGTTTGGGACAGGAACTCAAGTGGAGATAGGT
>BJKM01001270.1:0-44795 GCA_015082035.1 Chaenogobius annularis | reverse complement strand
ATACATGTATATATTAAAATTGTATTAGTGAGTACAATGTGTTCTGTACAGTGTTGTGTTGTTCAAGAAAACATTTATACTAACATTTAAGGTATTCTATTGATTAATTCTTCAATACATTTCAAACTTTGTACAAACATAAAAGTAAATATTCTTAAATATACTATGTGTTATGTGGTTTTGTTATGGAAAGTTTTGACTTGTCTCTCAAAATGACACATAATAAATGTGTGTTTGGCTCTTCCTGCATCAGGTAATAAAACAGGTCAACGCAGATCGATGTAATAATAATTGTTTAAAAAAAAAACATAACGTGCTTATTTTTGCATTTGTTTCATCGCCCTGTTTAAGCCCTTAGCCGGCCTATTCTTAGTTATTCTGTTTTAGACAATAGTGGTCACAAAGTAAGACCTCTCTGTGAAGCTGCTGTGTGGTTTCGCTTGTTTTCTGTAGACAAATGCACTGCGAAATGGTGGTTTTTGACATGGAAACTTGGTCACTCTTTTCTAAACACGGAAACCATTTGAACACTAAATGCACCTCAGTGATCAAGTCCGTTTTTGTTTTTAAGATGCTGCTGTGGAAACAACATGGAGCTAATACAAAACTCATTGCTTGTCGGTGTAATCCCTCATTTGTCCGGGGAGTGTTCCATTGTAGAAAAAGATTCAGTTGTACATGGAGCATTTTGAGAAGAAAGCACTGACCTCCTTTTCAGGCATTGCTCTAAGTCTTTGGTACCGTTATGGAACATATCAGGTTTACGAGAGAAGATGCTAAGGAGAACCGCTTGGCCTTTCTTGATTGTTCCATTATCAGAGGAGAGGAGGGGAAGCTCCAGACAGAAGTATATAGGAAACCACACACACACTGACCAGTACCTGCTCTTTTGCTCTAACCACCCACTTACAGCACAAGCTGGGAGTGATCAGAACACTACAACACAGAGCACAAGAGGTGCCCACCAGCTCAGAGGGCAAGAGGAAAGAGGAAAAACACGTCCGAAATGCTCTCTCAGCCTGTGGATACCCAACTTGGGCTCTGAACAAAGTGAAGAGAACCAAAATGCAGGACAAAAGGGAAACAGAACCAGAAGAAAGGGTGTCTATCCCTTATGTCTCGGGACCGTCTGAAAAACTGCAAAGAATTTTTAGCCAATACGAAGTCCCTGTTTATTTCAAACCAGGAAACACGTTAAAAACAAAAAACTGGTTCACATTCTTTCCAATGCAGTGAAGAATGTTGTAAAGAGCGGTACATAGGGGAGACTAAACAGCCTCGTCACAAGAGGCTTTATCAGCACAGAAGACACTTGAGTTCAGGACCCCAGAGCGTCGTGCATCTTCATCTTAAAGCCACAAAAACCACTCTATTGAAGACAGTGAGGTGGAGATTCTGAGCAGGAGAAAAGATGGTTTGAAAGAGGAGTTAAGAGAGACAATCTTTGTTAAAAAAGAGAATCCTTCATTGAATCGTAATGGAGGTTTAAGATTCAACCTTCCCGTTGTTTATAATGGTTTGCTGAAACCCTGGAGACGCCCGAGGCATTCGGATGCTAATCAGGTACTCAGTGAGGAGGGAGCGAAAGTCAGTGCACAATAGGCCCATCCCAGTTAGTTTCAATTATCAGGAGGTCCCGCCCTGTGGGCAGGGCTTTCACAGAGTAGGATATAAACCTGAGTTCTCAGATGAGTCCAGATGACTACAACTGAATCTTTTTCTACAATCAAACTTATTGGTGCTTACTAAAGCTGCGTTCACACTTTGATCCCAGTTTGAGCGCTGTTTAGTTCTAATGTAGCTTTCTATAATCTTGTTCTTGTCCTGGTTTAGTCCTTGTCTAGTCCACATTTTATTTTGGGTTTGGACCTAGTTTGGTCCCAATTTTGATGTTGTGAGCGCAAGTGACAACACAGCCTAAAACAAACTAAGCTGGAAGAAAAATAATGCAGAAAATAATGACAATAAATAAAGAAGAAAAGCAAAATTGGTCGTTCCTGCTCAGAACTTTGTAAAGTATATTTTGTATTTTTAGGCTACTAGCACATGGATCTAGAGGTTCACACCTCCTCGGTGGCATATATCTGCATCATTACACTTCAGAGAGTTTCCACAAAGTCTAAGCTTCATTTAAATGCCTGGGTTATGCATGTAGACTATAAACAGGCGGAATATATGCACTTTTCTTGTCCGGGGATTTGTCAAAAAAGGAGTAGCTTATGTAAGGGGTGGTAAATTTGTGTGTCAACCAATCACTTCAATTTCCGCTTTTCAAAGCTTGCTTAAGATGAAGAGAGATCAAATAACATACGAGTGTCTGGAAGACCAGAAGTAACCATGATTGGACCAATCACTGCCTTCATCCTTCTGAGTACCTTGTGTAAGTAAAACTACAGTCATAAAATGTATTAAATACCATGGTGATTCATGGCTGTGTTTTTACAGCTCAAAGTGCAGCGGATCAAATACCTGTGAAAATGATTCAACCTGGAGACAGTGTCATATTTACATGTTCTTCTAAGTATGAACATGTTTACTGGTACAAGCAAACTCCAGGACATGTGATGCAGTTTATTGGATATGTATATGATGATATTCAAAAAAGTTATTGATTCATTTCAAGACCATTTTAATTTCACCACAGTGGATAATCTGCACGTTTTTACGATACACAATATCAGAAAAGAGGACGAAGCAATCTACTACTGCATCTCGATTGATGGATATGGGCAGAACTTTATGAACGGCACCCTCTTGGTGGTTAATGGTAAACTATTTGTATATTTTAGATTTATATTTGACTTAAATTATAAAAAGTAACTAACATTTTCTGGTCTTGTCTTTGACACAGATGGAGCAAACTCACAGAGCTGTGTTCATGTGAGACAGAGTCCATCATCAGCTGCAGTGGCCCCAGGACGCTCAGTGTCTCTTCAGTGCTCACTTCAGCCCAAAAACAACAAGAGACAAATCCAGTGTCCACAACAGCCCAACGTGCTCTGGTTCAGAGCTGGATCTGAGGAGCCTCACACTGGACTCATGTACAACCTTACAAACTCCAGCTGTGTGTACACACTGTCTAAAACCATAGAACGCTCCTCTGACACTGGGACATACTACTGCGCTGTGGACACATGTGGACACATCCTGTTTGGGACAGGAACTCAAGTGGAGATAGGTACGTCATATTTGTTATAAAAGTCTAATGTGAAGTCTGTATTTTAAGTCGAATAATTATAGTCTTTAAGGCGGGGCACTGCAGGAGAACGGAAACAAACCTTAAATTTAAAGTTATCAATTTGAAACTTTTCCTGTCGTTTACTCACATTTATGTGAGGAAAAAAGAAAGAAAAAGATTTTCATCATGCCATGTTTTCAGACAGATTAAGGCAAGTGTAAAACAGCCAAAATGTCACATATTTGGGACATTCTTTGGCCATGTTAGATACAAAAACATTTATGGAGGGAATTCTGGATTTTGTATTTGTTTTTTGAGTAAACAAGATATGATTTAGAATTGCCATTAAAAATTTACTTTTGCCTCATTTTTTAGACTTAAACCTTTAAATCAGGCCTTCTGCACGTTCTGCCTTAATCTTAAGAACAAGATTAGAAAGTTTGGTGTGTAGGTGGTCATCTTTAGGTCCCCTTGGGATAAAAATGCCTTTCAAGCGAACGGTCTTTGAACTTACATTGTCCCATAGAATTCTAAAGAAGTGGATGAACTGAAATAATAAAAACTAATTAGGAGCCGATTGGATTTTTTATATTTTTTTTCATACAAAAGCATATGTTTGGGAGAGCAAACTGACCAAAAAAAAAGGAAACATTAAAAAGCTCTGCCTGCAGTATTACAATTCTAAACCCAAAGCTTTAGAAACTGAAGAACTCCATCTGTTCTCATAGTATGTCCATCTATAACCCTGTCAACAACCAGCTGCATATGTAAATGTTAAATGTTTACTTTGTTCAGCAACATGAATTCTTATGATATTTGTGACGTTTGCCTCAAATACACTGTTGGACCAGTTTGCTGCACTGTAGACAAGCTTCAGCCAATCACAAAGACAAACAAATGTTCAACTTCTTGCTGATACTTTGAGGAACTCAAAGGAGCTTCTACCAGGTTAATAACATGTAACTTGTCTAAATAGTTTCAGATCCACCTCCAGAGCATCTGGATCCAGTGACTGTGGCTCTGTCAGTCTTGTTGTCTGGCTGTGTGCTCGTGATCATCGTCCTCTGTGTGAAGAGAGGAAGAGTCTGTGCACACTGCAGAGGTGACTTATTCTAAATGTGGACCACTTCCTGTCATCGTTTAGCGTGACTGTGGTTGTAAGAGTGTGGCATATTTTACAGATTCTCCTGATAATTCCACTCGTCCTCACAGTGAGATGTCTGAACATGTGGTATGTAATGTGGCTTGTACATTTATTTGATTTAAAAGTGTGACATTTAACTACAACAAAACTGATATCTGCATTCATGTTTTTACTAACATATATTTGCAGGGTTCATGGGCCAACTATGCAGCGCTGAACCAGAGAGGAAAACCAGACTCTGTGTACTCCACTGTCCAGTATAGATACACTAATAAAACTGAACACATTGAATAATTTGCTCAATGTTTTTTGCTAAATTAAATGTGGATGATATATTTGCAGGGACATTTTTGCGTTATACTCTCATTCCTTTTTGTTCATAGTGATTTATAATAATGGTACATGAATTAACGCCTGCTCCTCTTTCTGATGTAAGATTGTCTGCAATATATGAGCTCTGTTTTATATTTTAGACCTTTGTGTATATCATCCCCATATTGCAATTCAACTGAAATAAAGACGTTAAAACGACTTCTGAATAATTCTTCCTCTTGCTCTCACACCCGTCAATTTGAATTCTCTATGAAATACATTGTAATTCATTATCCGTACAAGAGGCCTGGCCAATGCTTCAAAACATTGATGAGGTTTTCATTCGGGAGGTGAAGGCGAGTCAGACGACGACTCGTGGGTTTTGGGCAGTTCAGCCGAACCAGGAAGCGATTCGGAGGACGAAGAACAAGCCCCCGCAAAAAGAAGCCGGCAAAATGTCCCTGGCAAAAGATCTATTGTAAATGTTCAAGGTATTTATGACAAACTTTACTATACGGTTATGGCATTTCAGGCTGTCGAGATCAATAAACTAAGCGCCTGTTGCTGTTGTTGTTTGAGACTAACTCTGACATAGTGTTAAATCAAACACACCACATCGTTGTTACCCTACATGTACCCTACATTTACCCTACATGTACCCTACATTTACCCCAAATGTACCCACACATTTACCCTACATGTACCCTACATTTACCCTACATGTACCCTACATGTACCCTACATTTACCCTACATTTACCCTACATGTACCCTACATTTACCCTACATGTACCCTACATTTACCCTACATGTACCCCACATTTACTCTACATTTACCCTACATTTACCCTACATGTACCCTACATTTACCCTACATTCACCCTACAATCCTCTACATTTACCCTACATGTACCCTACATTTACCCTACATGTACCCTACATTTACCCTACATTTACCCTACATTTACCCTACATTTACCTCACATGTACCCTACATTTACCCTACATGTACCCTACATGTACCCTACATTTAGCCTACATTTAGCCTACATTTACCCCCAGCGCTTCACTTGCTGCTTGGTACTTGTAGCTTAACGAAGGAGGAGTTTTCATAAAAACGTGCATCTGAAAGTGTATTTCTCTTTGGCGTGAGGACAAGACCCCCATTCACCAGCTGCGCAGTGCCCACGCTCACAACACGCCGAGTGTTTTGTAGCTGCTCTCTTTCTACTCTGCGGCTGGGAAACAAACATGGCTCTGGGATTGCGCTGAGATCAGACCTAACCAAAACTAACGCGCGAATGATTTGAAAAAGTAACTAGTACGAGATTACATGGGTGCACAAAACTAGTCCCTTACTCTAAAAATGTAATTTGAGTACTCTAACGCATTACCAGCTAACAAGCTACCCCCAACTCTGCCCCTCAGTACAAAGACACACTCAGCCCTACATTCCCTGGTACCTATGTTCCCCGAGACCTGGGTTAGGGTTAGGGTTATATGCTGCTATATATTAAGCTGTGAAACCACACATTTATGCACAACTATTGGGGATGTGGGAACCTGAACCAGTATCTTATGCTAGTATTATTGTAGTTCCCCTGTTCATAGAAAAGGGGGAACATAGGTACCGGGAATATAGGTACCAATGGATTCAAATGGAGTCATTTCAGTATGAGCACACATTTCACCTCTTCTGAAAAGAGTGATAAGTAAATCACAATATAGTGTCATTGCAGATCAATCAATAAAAAGTAGTGTCTCCACACATGCGCGATATGGGCGGGGCTTATAATGGGAGTCTATGGGAGAAAACCCTCCAAACTGCTCCGACACAAGAACAAAGAAAATGTCACAATCCTACATGTTACTAATCTTTGACAAACCCGTGAGGGTAATGAAAAGTGAAATAAGTGATGCTCGGTGGTCGAGTGGTTAAGGCAGGAGCACACATGCCAGACTCCATGTGCAGTGTTGTGGGTTCAAATCCTGGCTCTGACAGTCTCTGGCATGGCCTCTAATCTCTCATCCCCATTTCATGCTGTCCTATCGAGAAAAGCTTTTGGGCCAAAAAATCCTTAAAAAGTTCATTAATAAAAAAACATATTATTTTCATTTTTTTCTTACAGTTAAGGCAATAAGGATTTTTAAAATGATACAACATTTTAGGTCAGACTTGAACTGGATGAAGTGATTTAAGGGGAAAAGAGTAATAGGGCACTAACAGTAAATATGTTTCTAACAGGTCACAAGAGTTGAGTGAAGCTGCCGTGTGAACCTGCCTCAGTGCAGTCTGGTTGTATTCTGCTGCCTCGCCTCCATGCATCCTGGTGCGCCCCGCCACATGAAAGAGCACAGACCCCCTGGGCTTTAGCTCGCTGCTGCTGCTTGCTACTTGTTGCGTATGTGTGTGTGTTTGCGTGTGTGTTTGCGTGTGAGTAAAAATGTGTTATATTATTACTCACCATATATTGTCATACATGTAGTCTTATTGTTTAATAGCAATCATTATAGACCACTACACTGTCATTATATAACCAGTTTCTTTTTTTAATTGAAGGTTATTTTCCCATTGAGCTTTCTGAAAATATGGTACGTGCTGATAATGCTGAAACATGAATATTAAAAACAGCAAATAATTGTGCAGCTGAAGTATAGAGATTTAATAATATGTTTATTTCCTCTCCATCTGTGCAGGGCACAAGTGCAGATGTGAACTACGCAGCGCTGAATTTCTCCTCTAGAAAAGTGAAACAGAGCAGTAAAACAAGAGCAGAGCAGGAGTGTGTGTACTCCTCTGTGAGAGCAGACCACCACAGATAGACCGGCCTCAGAGGGCTCAGGCAGGAATATACAGACACTTTGGTTTTGTTGTAGTATTTTTAAGTATTCTGCTTTTGTGCAATTTTGTGTCATAATGATACTTTCTACATTACATCTACTTTTTACCAATATTTGTGACATTTTAGTGGATGAAATCAATTGCTGTGTGAAATATAATAACATGTAAAATAAAAAGCACCACACATTGACTCAATGTTGTTTGATTTGTTTGATTTTATTAGACATTATTCTTTTAAAACGTCAGTTCAAAATACATATGAAAAATAACAGTGAACAATTATAATTACATTCATTCATTTCAATTACTTCTCATGAAAGAGTTTTGGCCTCATTTCACTGTTTATATCATTGTGTTCATCCTTCATTTGACCAGATGCAGTCGCTTCAGTCTTCTTGTGCCTTACTTTTTCTGACTTATTCTCATTAAATGATTTGTTGCCAAATGCTAGTCCAAGTCCAATTTTAAAACTATCAAACAGACTAAAGTTACATATTTCACACATTTCCATCATGTAAGGAAATGTGTCCTATAGAATACTTCTCTTCTTTAAGTTTACTGCCTCAGAATTAGAGATTTGATTCTACTTCACGTGAACAAAAGTGACATAAGTGAAGACACATTCTGTTTCTGCCGCTTCAATCGTCCGATGCAGCGCGGCTTCACAGTCCCACTTCTTTATCCTCACCTGTTTTGTAAGAACAAAGAAGAAGAATGTATTGCATAACAAACATTAACATTAAAGTATATTTTTGTACCTCTGTTTTTTGTTGATCGTGGCCTTGTTTTGTGTTTTTGTTGAGATTCTTTGTGGTCAAACAAATGAGAGTAAAACAGACGAGACCCAAGATACTACTCAGCAGGAGAAGAGCGAGATTAGCCTCATGTAAAATCCAACTGCATTTCTCTGTGAGGGAAAAACATAATCATAAAGAACAATACAAACAAAATCAAAGCTTTCCATATGTAATAAGTCTGTAAATACCTGTAACATTGACTTTGGTTCCATCTCCAAAGAGAATGAGTCCACAGGCTGCCACAGCACAGTGGTACGTCCCGGCGTCAGAGACACTCATGGTTTTGGACAAAGTGTAGAGACATTTGTGAGGACCAGGACCTTCTGTGCTCCTGTCACACTGACCAGAGCTGTTCCTCTGAGTGTAGACTAAACCAGGACCAGACTCCAGTCCAGATCTGAACCTCAAAACCATGTGCTCCTCAAAACACTGAGCATTCTCAGTTTGGACCCAACACTGAAGATCCACAGAGTCTCCTGAGTCTACTGGACCAGAGAGATCTGGACTCACCACGCTCACGTCTGAGTCTGGACCTGAAGAATGTCATTATATGTCAAATATTATAGTAAAGTACGGAACATAAATTACAAAATATCAAAGTAGTTTTACCTTTGAGGTTTAAAAATGTGACCCTCACAAAGGTCATGTTTTTGAAAAGACTTTCTACTTTCACACAGTAGTAAAACCCAGTGTCACTCGGCTGTGCTGCATCAAGACTCAGTACAAAAGATCCAGGTTCTTGTTTAGTTTTAATGGAAGAATGTGGAGATCCATATGTTTTTTCATCAAATGACGGAGTTCCTCCTAAAGACTCAGGCACATTTCCAGAGAGAAGTCTGATCCAGAACAAAAGTGTGCTGCTCTCAGAGGAATCACGAGGACAATGTAGAGTCACTGTTTCTCCAACATCGAAAGTCTTTGCCTCAAACACAGGATCACTGGCACAGCCTGCAAAACAACGAGAATTAATACTTGGATCATTTTATATTATTTATATTATAGGACAATATGGTTTTACATCATTAAATTTGTAAAATAAATACAAAATAAACAGTAAGAATGAAATTACTTTTTAGATTGTTTGCGTGCATAAAAATGTTGTAAATACTTACGTGCCAGTGTGAGGAATGGCAGTGCACATAACAGATGGAACAAGACCATTTTGACCCACTGAATAAAAGTCTTCTGCTCGAGCTTCATGAAATGTTGGTTTATTAGAATGGTATGAGTGGGAGGAGCCAAGCAATCTGATTGGTCTGTGGTGCTTCGCTTCACCCCCGTGGAAATAAAAAAACTAAAACTTTTCACATTCAATTATATCATTTCACACATTTAAATTCATACTTCGCTTGTTTGGAGAATACTCCAATGTTCTGTGCGTCTGTAGCAGGACAAAATATCTATACATTTTATCATTTTAGTCATTGGAACTTGTCTCAGAGTTTAGCCAAACTCTGTCCAAACTAAACAAAAGGGAACGTTTTGGACGATGGAGGAAACTCATCCAGACACAGCGAGAACATCCACACTTCATACAATGACTCAATATTCAAATCCTTGTAGCTGTGAGGTGAGAAGGATTTCTGTGTTTCATTGATTGTGTTTATTGTATAAAGGACAAAGAATGGTGTTGTTTAATGTCACGTCTTCACCACGGGGCAGTTTGGAGCATCTGGCCTTTTGGGATGTATCCTGAACCATGACCCCATTTGAAAAGGTGTCCAGCCCTGGAAAGGTCGGGACATTTGACCCACACACTGCTGTGAGTTTAAAATATGCACATGCAGACTTGTTCTCAGATAAACAGACATATTTCCCTCCTGCCCTTTGCCCCATGCACTTCCTGGTTGTGTTCTCTGGTTATCCCGTCCTTCTCCACGCTCTCAGTGCCGTGGTGAGGTTATTGTCACGATGGAGGCTCCTGTGTGGTTGTTCTCCTCCAAACTGGCTGCCTACAGGAACAGAAAACGCTCCACTGTCACGGCCCCACACCAAGCGATGTCGCCCCGAGCATCAAAGCTGTTGGAGGAGTGCGGCTGCCTTGTCTTTCCTTTTGTTTGGTTTTTAATCCTACAATGGAGGACTACAGTGAGATTTGGTTGTTTAGATTTCATCTTAATGGAACAATTCAGCTTTGTGTATACGTCATCCACTTTTTTCTGCTTATTATCTAAGCATGGACTCCCAGACTTCCCACACCCCAGACACTTCCTCCACTCCATTACACTAGCAGCACCTCAATTCTGTTCTGGAATATACTTTTTTAACTTTTGCCATTTAAATGTGGAATCTGCATTATAAAGTAAAGTATGAAAGTATGTGAATAGAAAGGGTAAGGCATCATCATCAGGAATGATTTTCGCACTCCATCTACTGGTAGCAGATGGAATTGCCATGGGGAAACAAAAAAAAAGCTAGCCCAACATGCTAATTTAAGCATGCAGTTGTAATGAACACAATTTGAATGGCAGAACTGTTCAAAACAAGTCTTAAAACAATATATGGCTTAAAAACATCACAAGAGACTGGCGGATGTTTACCTATGACATCACAAGTCTGAAACCAAGTGTTTTTGTGAGGCTCAGAAAAGAAGCAGAGAAGAAAACTGTGGACCAATACGGTGTATTAATAAAACAAGCACGGATGAAGCAAAATGCAACCCCAGGTGTGTTTTTGATGAGTACCTGAGGTTGCATTTTGCTTCTTCCACGCTTATTTTATTAATCCCTTGTAAGCAGTTGTCTTCTCTTCTTCTTTTCTGAGCCTCACAAAAACACTTGGTTTCAGACTTTTGATGGCTGAAATCTGAAAAAAGCCATTTGCATAATATGTGTCCTTTAATGATAATATAGTGTTTGAAACACAAAATATCACACAGCAAGTGTTGAAAAAAGGTGGCCTTCTTCACAAATCTATTTCGCAGCTCACTCAAACTTTGCCGCAAAGATCAATTTGAAATGTTTCTTTTTTTAAAAGCAAAGACTTTTTTATGGTTTGACATGTTTGCAAAGCGTGAGTTGCTGTTTTTAATTTTCATTTATTTTAAATTTATTTTCACTTATCTGTGTCACATCCTACTGACCTTATTGACAGTTCACACTTCAGGGTAGTTCAGTGGTCTTAACATATACTCCTGACCGTTAACAACTACAGGGGGCGTTAGTTTCAGTGAAGTCAACTCCATTCACAACTGAAGAACTTGGATGAGTGGACATCATAGAGATAAGTCACGCCCCTATAGTCAACAGGTCTATGTAAGACCGACCGATGACACTTTGCACACAGGAGATGGAACATTGTGGTTTGTCTTTCAAAATGAGGTGTGAAAAAGACAATGCTTCGGTGTATTATAACCTTCATGAGTTGGTAAATAAACACTTTGAAAACACATTTAGATTTCCCATTTCTCTAGAGGACGTATTAAACAGCATACAATGACCTTCTACACATATATCAAATGACATACTTTTGAACACACACGGTGAATCTGCACTGCCACTTTAAAATGAGTGTGGTTTTCTCTGTATGAGGATGTCTTTGGGGGTTGGTCAGTCTGCCCTCTTTGTGAAACTGCTGTTTGGTTTCTCTGCACAGTCTGAGGTCGGTGCAAAACGTTGTCCTAACACGCTGCACGCCTGTTCAGTGATGCAGCAGCGCCCATCAAGAACAGCCTCTCATATGTGACGTTTAAGCACGTGACATTCTCGTGTGAGGGTGGAAACTCTCTGGAGGCCTTACCGTGGTCTGTGAAGAATATTACCACGTGTGACCCGTGTATTTATACCTTGAGTGAAAGATGATGCCGAATGATAAGACAATGTTGGAACTAAAGCGATCGACGAGAACCTGTGGAGCTGTGATTAAGTTTTAGATTGTTGATTTGATTTGACCTCTAGACCTCGACACCTTCACATACTGTACATTTGAGGAAACAGAGCCCCTCTAAACGCTGCAGGTTGCATGTTGTTGACCATCTGTGAATGAGACCTGACTTCCTGATCTCTGGACAGAATTGGAAATACGTCTTTTGTGAACTAAATGGAAGTCTGCTTTTTTGCTGCCTCAGAGATGAGGAGCTCCAACAAGTAGAAAGAGCAGTCATAAAACAAAAATAATAATGACAATTGACAATGATAATAAGGCATGGACAGCAGATGAGCACATCTCGAGGCCTCCACTCCAGGAAAACTCCACAAGAGAGAACAATGTCACACAAGGTGGCCTGAAAATGCAGATTTATTGGAACAGACATTTTTTATGTGAATACTGTGACAAACTGGATGAAATAGACAAAACTGCACTAGACCAAAATGTATAAAGCAAAAGCATCTTTATAATAATGGTCATCATGAACAAGGCTGGACTGAAGCAGTGAGTTTGATATAAACGTCTTGAATAATGCAGAGTATAGTGGCATTTGCTCAGTTGCCTTATGGACACTGCGTTGACTCTTAGTGACTTGGCTTTACAGTTTGACTCTCACATCAGAGTAGAACACTTGTTCCTCTGTCTTCACTGCTCTGAGGTGGGGCTGGTCAGCTTTGCTCTTCTTGTATTTGGGGGCAGAGTACAGGACCTCAGCCTCTCCCTGTGGAAGATACTTTAGTTTCAAATGTCTGTCATTTATCTACTGTAAATGCATAAAGCGCATCTTACCAACTGCCTTGAAGGTTCATCTCTGACTCCTTCATCAGTGTGATTTTGTCCAACTAAAACAGACAGATACGTTTAAATTTTAACTTAAACTTTTGACAAAATGAAAGAACTTGAATTACCATGGGAACAGAGACCAGTCCTCTTCTTGATGGAACAAATGAGAACTAATATAATCATGATACTGACGGAAAGAGCAACACTCAGCAGGATGAGGACGGGCTTCTCTTGAGAAGACGTTTCCTCTTCTGTAAGAAACAATGCAATGGGTTTTCTTTTTCTGTGAGATCAATGATGTAACCTGCCTGTAAAAAATAAAAGAAATAAAAAGTTGCCACAGAAATAAACGGTTACTTGCTCTAATATTTGGTAGGACAGCCTTAGATTTGATCACAGAACATATTTGTTGTGACATTAAACTTCTACAATATTAAAAGATTTATTTCCCTTCAGCGTTGCATTATTTTTCACCAGTTGATGTATTGATGATGTGAGAGAGTGACCACTGCACAAAGCCTTCTCCAGCTTGTCCCAAACACTCTCACTGGGGTTCAGATCTGCAGTCGATTAGTTTCTGCTTCTCCTTAGATGTTTTCTCTGTTTGATGCCGATGATTTGACCCTTCTCAAACACACTGACATCTTTTCCATGACCACGGGATTTGTCTTTCCACCTGGTTGTTTCAGAAATGAGAAGCCACTGACAGCATCAGTTGGGTTTAAATACCGTGTTGCAGCTAAAAGATCATCACCTGCAGCAGTTATCCAGTAGGAGGAGAGGACCTATTTGTTTATTGAATCCAAGAGGCAACTTTTTTTCTTGGAGAGGCAGTGTATAAACACTAGTAAAAATACAACACCTTTAATGGTGACTTTGGTTCCATTTTCGTCTGAGTCTGGGTCTGAGGAGCAAAGTAACAACAATCACAGTATTGAACAATATATCATACTATTACGATTATATTATGTGATTTTTTTTTACCCTTAAATTTCAGAAATATTCCAAATGCTAATTCCATTTTAAGTTCTTGTACTTTCACACAGTAGTAAAATCCAGTGTCAGTGAGAGTGGACTGATGTAGAATCAGATCAAACGTTCCATTGCCTTGTTTTGTCGTGGTGCGAGGAGTCTTGTTAACACCTACATGTTCAAAGTTCCTCCTAAAAATTCTGGAACATTTCCAGAAAGAACTCTGATCCAGTGAAATGTTGGAGACTCAGTCTTTTCTGCAGAACGTGGACAGTTGAGAGTAACTGTTTCTCCAGTGTCATAAGTTCTTGTCTCAAATAAAGGAATGTCTGTACATCCTGCAACACAAATACAGTTACACAAATAACAAACAATGTACAGATACATACATTTAATAGTAAATACTTACGGGCCACTTGGAGCACAAATGCTGCATATAATAAAGACCACATTGTTTTGTTCTTGTGTTGATGAGTTTGTTGTATGAAGTGTATATATAAAATGGCCTCTCTGTCTTATTATAATGAAATCAAAGGGAGGAGCTTTTTCTGATTGGTTTATACTTTGCTTTATTTGGTCACAGTGGAAATAATGTCGCTAAAACACACTGTAAACAGCAGATAACTGTTGTTTCAGTGAGGAAGGATAGGAAAAGCAAATGTAAGGTTAAATCTGTTTCATGTCTACAGTGAAGTCTCCACACAGAATGAACACACAGAATGCATGTTTACTTTATGATTCTTTGGAGGCTGGGTCAGTATTGAATTAATATTAGACTTTTATTATTGACTTTGTTTCAGTCCCACATATGACAACTTGACAGGAAGTACTGTTTGAACGTCTCAAGTCAAATCAAGACGTTTGTCGTGAGAGCAAATGTGAGGAAGGTTTAATGGTTTTCTTCTGACGTCGGAGTTGTAGTAGTTGATATTTCTCCAGTGCATTTCCTACAACAAAAACTTCTGAGATGTACTACTCAAAAAAACGCTTTAAGCAGTTTGTTATTTTACTAAAGAATATTTCTTCATAACATTTTCAAGTTTCTCCAAAAGAGCTGAAAATGATGTTCTCATGGAAAATGACAGTAAATAAGACATCATGAATGTGTTTGGTTTTGATTTATGACACTTACATTATAATATTCTTATATTGATTGCATGGAACCTTCGACAAGTATGTCATGGAAAGATCACCTCTTGAACGGCTTTCAAAATGAGGTGTGAATAAACAGTCGTGGTCGGTCCTTCTTATTATGACATTAAAGAAGTGCATTTATACAAATTCAAATAATGGGACAAAGTAGATCACATGGTTTATCATTTTAACTGAAACTCTACAGTTGAACCAGCAGTGCTCTGTTTAAGCCCACAGTCGGTCCATCTGAGGTCAGGAGTCCAGGAGGAGATGGTTTTACAAGGTGTTTACTCTCTGTTGTGTTGGAACAAGTGTGACTTACTTTAAGTCTCACTCCGTCGCAATAGCAACTTAGACATTACATTTTTCAAGAGCAAATAATATTTGATCAATATCCAAAACATGTTTTTACTATTAGATGAATGTTACTTAACTGGTGAAAACTTGATATTTACCAAATGTAAAATTTGAATCATTATTTATACTGTAGATAGACAGCCGATACTGTACATTTTTGATCAAAAATCTTGTCTGATTAACAATATGCACATAAACCTATCTTTTTCAGTATTTCTTAATTCATTACATAAAGTTTAAACTCAAATTGCAGACATATTTGATCATTTGAACCTTTCTAATTTATAAAAGTCCAAACAGGAGCAGAACATTGTGAGAGGGTTTTCTCCTTGAGCCTGTGGCTTCTGTGACGGTCCAATGCTTCTCATGTGCAGAGTAGTGAGTGTTATAAAGTTTGCCTGTTCATTGATGGAGTTCCTCTCCTCTTCCCTCTCTCTCTTTATTGTTTTCCTTTTCCTTCTTCTCTGACTGTGTCTCACCAAACACAAGTGTGTTCAGAGTCCTCGGCAGTTGTGTTTGGAGACTCCGAGTGTCCTAACCAACGGCGGGAAGTCCTGTGTCTCTACAGCTGTATAATAAAACCACAACACCCGCAAACGGACCACAATAAGCACCTCATTCTCCTCCACTGCGCTGGTTTTAAAGGAAATGTCCATCGGCCTGTTTTACAGAAACGGCACATTTGCACATGAAACGGCTTCTGTTGAATAAGAAGCTCTGCAATAAACCCCACAGACTGTATTCTCTGACTCTGAAATGTTCACACATGAACCACATGTACACCGCCAACAACACCAGAAGCACAAGCACAGAACAGGTCCGAATATTCTATCCAGACTCATTCCACTAAATCCTGTCCTGAAGTCCAGCAGCAGCAGCTTCATCAGCAGACTGTTTGAAAATGAGATGCGGCTTTAGGTTTCCTTTCTTTAGACATCAACAAATGCTTCAATGTGAGGTCCAAATAAAGTTAGTGCCAGTGCTGTGGCCCTAAAAGTTTGTATTTTCATACTTTTTCTGATTAGACATCTCTTAAAGTGTCTTAAATCGCCATGGTTTTGGGGGATTTGTTGTAGAAATTGAGGTTTTTAGAGCAAAATTGGCAAAGTGACAAAGTGAAGCGACCTGGCTCGTCCTGCGTCATACCAGAAGTCTTGTTTTGCTTTGTCATGAGGAGGCAGGGCAACTCACTCTGAATCAGGAAGATCTGATTAAAACATGAACATATAAATATAGTTCAGACAATGTGGATTTTTGTGGATTTTTGTGGATTTTTGTGGATTTTTTGTGGATTTTTGTGGATTTTTGTGGATTTTTGCAAAACCGGGTACAAATATTTGCGAGTATTTGCGACAGGACTATAAAACTGATTACTGTAAATCCAAAAACTGTAAACTCTTAAGAACAACTGTGTTGATGGCTGTAACATTTGTAAAACACACGGACATTTTAAGTTAAAGCATAAAGAATAAAGTTATATTTTTTATTGCCATTCATAAAAGCGGTTTCTTTACAACGATACATATTTTTATACATTCTTTTGTATTTACACCTTAGTTTGTTCTTTTTTTAAATGTTGTTTTACCCTGGTCTGAATTACAGTCTCTGTTTGTCCACTAAATGGTTTTAAGAATAGTTCTTGGTCTTGAACATGAGATCAAGCCCAGATACAGGTCATGACGTAGGGGGTGGTGAGTTTGAGCTTCAGCCAATCGCTGCGATTTCCCCCTTTCGTCTGTAATATAAAATACACATGTAAGTCTGCGTGGACCATCAGACGGAAACATGATTGGACCTCTCACTGCCTTCATCTTTCTGAGCACCTTCTGTAAGTGAAATACAGGCATAAAATATATGAAAATATCATGGTGATTTATTTTTGGACGTGTTCTTTTCTTTTCAGGTCAAAGTGCAGAGGACCAAGTACCTGTGACAGTGGTTCAGCCTGGAGACAATGTCACATTTACTTGTGCAGGTACTCTTAACGACGTGAGTACAGTTTTCTGGTACAAGCAAACTCCAGGACAAATGATACAATACATTGCAAATGTATTCTATCAACAAAAAGTTGTCAGTGATTCCTTTAAAGATCAACGTTTCCAGTTCACTGCTGTGGATAAATAAACATGTTTTTAAGATCAGAAATATCAGAAAAGAGGACGAAGCAATCTACCATTGTCAAATGAGGGCTGGAGCTGTCCTGAACTTAATGAACGGCACCTTTTTGGTTGTTAATGGTAAACTATTCAAATACTGACTTAGTTACAAAGAGTAACTCCTGACACTTCCTGGTCTTGTGTCTGACACAGATGGAGCAAACTCACAGAGCTGTGTTCATGTGAGACAGAGTCCATCATCAGCTGCAGTGGCCCCAGGACGCTCAGTGTCTCTTCAGTGCTCACTTCAGCCCAAAAACAACAAGAGACAAATCCAGTGTCCACAACAGCACAACGTGCTCTGGTTCAGAGCTGGATCTGAGGAGCCTCACACTGGACTCATGTACAACCTTACAAACTCCAGCTGTGTGTACACACTGTCTAAAACTATAGAACGCTCCTCTGACACTGGGACATACTACTGCGCTGTGGACACATGTGGACACATCCTGTTTGGGACAGGAACTGAAGTGGAGACAGGTACGTCATATTTGTTCTAAAAGTCTTATTTGAATTTTGTAAATAATTGTGGCCTCTGAAGTGAACATGTGATTCACTGACTGTACTACCAGTCCCATTAATAAAATGTTTACTTTGCTCTGTTTTAATTCTTGTAAAGATTTGTAGATTCAAATCTTCTTGTCCACTCCTCCCTCCTGTGCGGACGTATTTTCCTCTGCTCCCGCTGCTGCCTGCTACTTTTGCCTCTCTCGTCGTGTTTTTTCTCTTTTTCCCTCTAAATCACAGTGCGCTGGATCACCTGTTGTTTCTCCGGAATAATGAATCTAATTGATTGGTCTCTGAGTGCATTGGATAAAGTTTTTTCCCAGAGAAAAGCTTCCCCGGGAGAAGCAACCTGTCCCGACGGGACGTCCCCTGCGGAGTACGTTCGGGACTATTTGAAGAACTGGCAGGTTCTATGCATCGAGACCTTGCTCATTGAAGATGTGGAGGACCTATTTGTATTTGGATTTATGATAGCAGGATTCCTCCTAATTGGGCTCGGAGTCGCCTTGGTCTATCGGAAAAATGGGAAGACAGAAAAATTCACCCAACAACTGTCTGACATCAACATGAAAAGGTTTTTGGATTTGAGTGAAAGAATGAATGGACTCGAACAGAGACTTGAGCACGGCACGGTGCAACTCACTGATCTGAACCGTAACATCTTATTTCGGACCATGGAGATGCAAAAGACTTTGGGGGATTCAATCAAGGAAATGGGAACTTTTGGCTGTCGGACGGAGTAACTCAATGAATCAAGCTGATCGCACACAGAGGACCAGAAACGATTGGATTATTTGATCGTAAATCATTGATCAACAAAATGTATAAAAGTACTTATTTCTCTCTTCGCCCTTGTATCTCTCTCCCCTTTCCTTATCTGGCCCCGGGCTGGGGAGCAACAGGCGTAGAGGCCGTGCTGAAGACGCAGACACTTACACAAAACAAGATTTGGCCTTCACTCACCGTCTGCACATCCCACATCCTAATCTTTGTGTTATCTTGTTTGTGTCCCTGCCCCAACATCCACTGAAAATATCCATCACGTTGACCTCGTGTAATGTACTCAATATGTGTTGTTTATCTTTGTACGCTTATCGCTGAAACTGTTTTTCATTTTCCAAGAGTTCAAGTACCCGAGTAGGCGCTACGCGAAAGCGAGCCGCCCCGGTGGCCGGTGCTCTTTATGCATGTCTCTCATGTCGCATCTGTCATCAAGTCACGTTCCTATGTTGTGAATTTGTTCATTGACAATGGCAATAAATATATCCTGATTCCTGATTCCTGAAATATGAGAGTGAGTCTAGTTTAGTGATGTTTCAGCCGATTAAAACAAGGAGACTAAATATTCAACTTCTTGGAGACACTTTAAACAGGAAGTATCGCCGATTGATTATGTGTAGAACTCCACTCAGAGCTTCTACCAGGTTAATAACATGTAACTTGTCTAAATAGTTTCAGATCCACCTCCAGAGCATCAGGATCCAGTGACTGTGGCTCTGTCAGTCTTGTTGTCTGGCTGTGTGCTCGTGATCATCGTCCTCTGTGTGAAGAGAGGAAGAGTCTGTGCACACTGCAGAGGTGACTTATTCTAAATATGGACCACTTCCTGTCATCGTTTAGCGTGACTGTGTTGTAAGAGTGTGGCATATTTTACAGATTCTCCTGATAATTCCACTCGTCCTCACAGTGAGATGTCTGAACATGTGGTATGTAATGTGGCTTGTACATTTATTTGATTTAAAAGTGTGACATTTAACTACAACAAACTGATATCTGCATTCATGTTTTTTACTAACATATATTTGCAGGGTTCATGGGCCAACTATGCAGCGCTGAACCAGAGAGGAAAACCAGACACTGTGTACTCCACTGTCCAGTATAGATACACTAATAAAACTGAACACATTGAATAATTTGCTCAATGTTTTTTGCTAAATTAAATGTGGATGATATATTTGCAGGGACATTTTTGTGTTTACTCTCATTCCTTTTTGTTCATAGTGATTTATAATAATGGTACATGAATTAACGCCTGCTCCTCTTTCTGATGTAAGATTGTCTGCAATATATGAGCTCTGTTTTATATTTTAGACCTTTGTGTATATCATCCCCATATTGCAATTCAACTGAAATAAAGACGTTAAAACGACTTCTGAATAATTCTTCCTCTCGCTCTCACACCCGTCAATTTGAATTCTCTATTAAATACATTGTAATTCATTATCCGTACAAGAGGCCCTGGCAATGCTTCAAAACATTGATGAGGTTTCATTCGGGAGGTGAAGGCGAGTCAGACGACGACTCGTGGGTTTTGGGCAGTTCAGCCGAACCAGGAAGCGATTCGGAGGACGAAGAACAAGCCCCCGCAAAAAGAAGCCGGCAAAATGTCCCTGGCAGTAGATCTATTGTAAATGTTCAAGGTATTTATGACAAACTTTACTATACGGTTATGGCATTTCAGGCTGTCGAGATCAATAAACTAAGCGCCTGTTGCGTCAGCTGCCCCGGTAACATCGCGGCATATTCTTGGAAACTGCTACAAAGTATTTAGGCAGCCGAATCCTGTGTTATAATAGTATTTGGCTGGCTTTTTTTTTTAGGAAGATGGGTCCAGATCAATGAATGAATACGCATATATTCTCCGTAACTTCACTATTGCAAACAACCCTCCTCCTCCTCTTCCTCTTCTCCCTCCTTCCTCCGCTGATGCCTCTTCAACTTCGGCACTCTGAATAAAGATAATATTCATTCAAGAGGCCAATTTTGACCCATTTTGAGTGTGTTAGAGGAATCATTCTTCTGATTACGTCATCGCCAGAGCTCCACTGTCAAATTGGCCTTGGGAGTTCGAGTAGTTCTAAAATCCTGGTAGTCCTACTGTGATGGAATGAAATCTGAATAAATGTGGAATGTTAATGATGTCATGTTAAACTTTGAAAGAATAAAAAGGAGGAGAGAGTGCACGGAGAAGCTCAGAGTGCAGCGGATGGACTGTGATGGGATGAAGCTCTGCACTCTCTTTGAGAAATGAACTGCCTTTTCCTGTGTCTCCTTCTTTTAATGAAACGTTTTGAGACGAACTCTGACATAGTGTGAAATCAAACACACCACATCGTTGTTACCCTACATGGACCCTACATGTACCCTACATGTACCCTACATGTACCCTACATGTACCTACATGTACCCTACATTTACCCTACATGTACCCTACATGTACCCTACATGTACCCTACATTTAACCTACATGTACCCTACATTACCCTACATGTACCCTACATTTACTCTACATGTACCCTACATTTACCCTACATGTACCTACATGTACCCTACATTTACTACATGTACCCTACATTTAACCTACATGTACCCTACATTTACCCTACATTTAACCTACATTTACCCTACATTTAACCTACATGTACCCTACATTTAACCTACATTTAACCTACATTTAACCTACATGTACCCTACATTTACCCTACATTTACTCTACATTTACCCTACATGTACCCTACATGTACCCTACATTTACTCTACATTTACCTACATGTACCCCTACATGTACCCTATATTTACCCTACATGTACCCTACATGTCCCTACATTTACCCTACATGTACCCTACATGTACCTACATTTACTCTACATTTACCCTACATGTACCCTACATTACCCTACATTTACCCTACATTTACTCTACATGTACCCTACATGTACCCTACATTTACCCTACATTTACCCTACATTTACCCTACATTTACCCTGCATTTACCCTACATTTACCCTACATGTACCCTACATGTACCCCACATTTAGCCTACATTTACCCTACATTTACCCTACATTACCCTACTACATTTACCCTGCATTTACCCTACATGTACCTACATTTACCCTACATGTACCCTACATTTACCCTACATTTAGCCTACATTTAGCCTACATTTACCCTACATTTACCCTACATTTACTCCTCAGCGCTTCACTTGCTGCTTGGTACTTGTAGCTTAACGAAGGAGGAGTTTTCATAAAAACGTGCATCTGAAAGTGTATTTCTCTTTGGCGTGAGGACAAGACCCCCATTCACCAGCTGCGCAGTGCCCACGCTCACAACACGCCGAGTGTTTTGGAGCTGCTCTCTTTCTACTCTGCGGCTGGGAAACAAACATGGCTCTGGGATTGCGCTGAGATCAGACCTAACCAAAACTAACGCGCTAATGATTTGAAAAAGTAAACTAGTACTAGATTACATGGGTGCACAAAACTACCTCCTTACTCTAAAAAAGTAGTTTGAGTACTCTAACGCATTACCAGCTAACAAGTTACCCCCAACTCTGCCCCTCAGTACAAAAGACACACTTAGGTCAGACTTGAACTGGATGAAGTGATTTAAGGGGAAAAGAGTAATAGGGCACTAACAGTAAATATGTTTCTAACAGGTCACAAGAGTTGAGTGAAGCTGCCGTGTGAACCTGCCTCAGTGCAGTCTGGTTGTATTCTGCTGCCTCGCCTCCATGCATCCTGGTGCGCCCCGCCACATGAAAGAGCACAGACCCCCTGGGCCTAGCTCGCTGCTGCTGCTTGCTACTTGTTGCGTATGTGTGTGTGTTTGCGTGTGTGTTTGCGTGTGAGTAAAAATGTGTTATATTATTACTCACCATATATTGTCATACATGTTGTCTTATTGTTTAATAGCAATCATTATAGACCACTACACTGTCATTATATAACCAGTTTTCTTTTTTTAATTGAAGGTTATTTTCCCATTGAGCTTTCTGAAAATATGGTACGTGATGATAATGCTGAAACATGAATATTAAAAACGACAAAGAATTGTGCAGCTGAAGTATAGAGATTTAATAATATGTGTATTTCCTCTCCATCTGTGCAGGGCACAAGTGCAGATGTGAACTACGCAGCGCTGAATTTCTCCTCTAGAAAAGTGAAACAGAGCAGTAAAACAAGAGCAGAGCAGGAGTGTGTGTACTCCTCTGTGAGAGCAGACCACCACAGATAGACTGGCCTCAGAGGGCACAGGCAGGAATATATACAGACACTTTGGTTTTGTTGTAGTATTTTAAGTATTCTGCTTTTGTGCAATTTTGTGTCATAATGATACTTTCTACATTACATCTACTTTTTACCAATATTTGTGACATTTTCGTGGATGAAATCAATTGCTGTGTGAAATATAATAACATGTAAAATAAAAAGCACCACACATTGACTCAATGTTGTTTGATTTGTTTGATTTTATTAGACATTATTCTTTTAAAAGTCAGTTCAAAATACATATGAAAATAACAGTGAACAATTATAATTACATTCATTCATTTCAATTACTTCTCATGAAAGAGTTTTGGCCTCATTTCACTCTTTATATCATTGTGTTCATCCTTCATTTGACCAGATGCAGTCGCTTCAGTCTTCTTGTGCCTTACTTTTTCTGACTTATTCTCATAAAATGATTTGTTGCCAAATGCTAGTCCAAGTCCAATTTTAAAACTATCAAACAGACTAAAGTTACATATTTACACATTTCCATCATGTAAGGAAATGTGTCCTATAGAATACTTCTCTTCTTTAAGTTTACTGCCTCAGAATTAGAGATTTGATTCTACTTCACGTGAACAAAAGTGACATAAGTGAAGACACATTCTGTTTCTGCCGCTTCAATCGTCCGATGCAGCGCGGCTTCACAGTCCCACTTCTTTATCCTCACCTGTTTTGTAAGAACAAAGAAGAAGAATGTATTGCATAACAAACATTAAACATTAAAGTATATTTTTGTACCTCTGTTTTTTGTTGATCGTGGCCTTGTTTTTGTGTTTTTTGTTGAGATTCTTTGTGGTCAAACAAATGAGAGTAAAACAGACGAGACCCAAGATACTACTCAGCAGGAGAAGAGCGAGATTAGCCTCATGTAAAATCCAACTGCATTTCTCTGTGAGGGAAAAACATAATCATAAAGAACAATACAAACTAAATAAAAGCTTTCCATATGTAATAAGTCTGTAAATACCTGTAACATTGACGTTGGTTCCATCTCCAAAGAGAATGAGTCCACAGGCTGCCACAGCACAGTGGTACGTCCCGGCGTCAGAGACACTCATGGTTTTGGACAAAGTGTAGAGACATTTGTGAGGACCAGGACCTTCTGTGCTCCTGTCACACTGACCAGAGCTCTTCCTCTGAGTGTAGACTAAACCAGGACCAGACTCCAGTCCAGATCTGAACCACAAAACCATGTGCTCCTCAAAACACTGAGCATTCTCAGTTTGGACCCAACACTGAAGATCCACAGAGTCTCCTGAGTCTTCTGGACCAGAGAGATCTGGACTCACCACGCTCACGTCTGAGTCTGGACCTGAAGAATGTCATTATATGTCAAATATTATAGTAAAGTACGGAACATAAATTACAAAATATCAAAGTAGTTTACCTTTGATGTTTAAAAAATGTGACCCTCACAAAGGTCATGTTTTTTAAAAGACTTTGTACTTTCACACAGTAGTAAAACCCAGTGTCACTCGGCTGTGCTGCATCAAGACTCAGTACAAAAGATCCAGGTTCTTGTTTAGTTTTAATGGAAGAATGTGGAGATCCATATGTTTTTTCATCAAATGACGGAGTTCCTCCTAAAGACTCAGGCACATTTCCAGAGAGAAGTCTGATCCAGAACAAAAGTGTGCTGCTCTCAGAGGAATCACGAGGACAATGTAGAGTCACTGTTTCTCCAACATCGAAAGTCTTTGCCTCAAACACAGGATCACTGGCACAGCTGCAAAACAACGAGAATTAATACGTGGATCATTTTATATTATTTCTATTATAGGACAATGTGGTTTACATCAGTATTTTGTAAATAAATACAAAATAAACAGTAAGAATGAAATTACTTTTTAGATTATTTGCGTGCATAAAAGTTTTGTAAATACTTACGTGCCAGTGTGAGGAATGGCAGTGCACATAACAGACGGAACAAGACCATTTTGACCCACTGAATAAAAGTCTTCTGCTAGCGCTTTATGAAATGTTGGTTTATTAGAATGGTATGAGTGGGAGGAGCCAAGCATCTGATTGGTCTGTGGTGCTTCGCTTCACCCCATGGAAATAAAAAACAAAAACTTTTCACATTCAATTATATCATTTCACACATTTAAATTCATACTTCACTTGTTTGGAGAATGCTCCAATGTTCTGTGCGTCTGTAGCAGGACAAATATCTCTACATTTTACAATTTTAGTCATTGGAACTTGTCTCAGAGTTTTAGCCAAACTCTGTCCAAACTAAAAACAAAAGGAACGTTTTGGACGATGGAGGAAACTCATCAGACACAGCGAGAACATCCACACTTCATACAATGACTCAATATTCAAATCCTTGTAGCTGTGAGGTGAGAAGGATTTCTGTGTTTCATTGATTGTGTTTATTGTATAAAGGACAAAGAATGGTGTTGTTTAATGTCACGTCTTCACCACGGGGCAGTTTTGGAGCATCTGGCCTTTTGGATGTATCCTGAACCATGACCCCATTTGAAAAGGTGTCCGGCCCTGGAAAGGTCGGGACATTTGACCCACACACTGCTGTGAGTTTTAAAATATGCACATGCAGACTTGTTCTCTGATAAACAGACATATTTCCCTCTTGCCCTTTGCCCATGCACTTCCTGGTGTGTTCTCTGGTTATCCCGTCCTTCTCCATGCTCTCAGTGCCGTGGTGAGGTTATTGTCACGATGGAGGCTCCTGTGTGGTTGTTCTCCTCCAAACTGGCTGCCTACAGGAACAGAAAACGCTCCACTGTCACGGCCCGACACCAAGCGATGTCGCCCGAGCATCAAAGCTGTTGGAGGAGTGCGGCTGCCTTGTCTTTCCTTTTGTTTGGTTTTAATCTACAATGAAGGACTACAGTGAGATTTGGTTGTTTAGATTTCATCTTAATGGAACAATTCAGTTTTGTGTATACGTCATCCACTTTTTTCTGCTTATTATCTAAGCATGGACTCCAGACTTCCCACACCCCAGACACTTCTCCACTCCATTACACTAGCAGCACCTCAATTCTGTCCTGGAAATACTTTTTTAACTTTTGCCATTTAAATGTGGAATCTGCATTATAAAGTAAAGTATGAAGTATGTGAATAAAGGGTAAGGCATCATCATCAGGAATGATTTTCGCACTCCATCTACTGGTAGCAGATGGAATTGCCATGGGGAACAAAAAAAGCTAGCCCAACATGCTAATTTAAGTATGCAGTTGTAATGAACACAATTTACTGGCAGAACTGTTCAANCTGCAAAACAACGAGAATTAATACGTGGATCATTTTATATTATTTCTATTATAGGACAATGTGGTTTACATCAGTATATTTGTAAATAAATACAAAATAAACAGTAAGAATGAAATTACTTTTTAGATTATTTGCGTGCATAAAAGTTTTGTAAATACTTACGTGCCAGTGTGAGGAATGGCAGTGCACATAACAGACGGAACAAGACCATTTTGACCCACTGAATAAAAAGTCTTCTGCTAGCGCTTTATGAAATGTTGGTTTATTAGAATGGTATGAGTGGGAGGAGCCAAGCAATCTGATTGGTCTGTGGTGCTTCGCTTCACCCCCATGGAAATAAAAAAACAAAACTTTTCACATTCAATTATATCATTTCACACATTTAAATTCATACTTCACTTGTTTGGAGAATGCTCCAATGTTCTGTGCGTCTGTAGCAGGACAAATATCTCTACATTTTACAATTTTAGTCATTGGAACTTGTCTCAGAGTTTAGCCAAACTCTGTCCAAACTAAACAAAAGGGAACGTTTTGGACGATGGAGGAAACTCATCCAGACACAGCGAGAACATCCACACTTCATACAATGACTCAATATTCAAATCCTTGTAGCTGTGAGGTGAGAAGGATTTCTGTGTTTCATTGATTGTGTTTATTGTATAAAGGACAAAGAATGGTGTTGTTTAATGTCACGTCTTCACCACGGGGCAGTTTGGAGCATCTGGCCTTTTGGGATGTATCCTGAACCATGACCCCATTTGAAAAGGTGTCCAGCCCTGGAAAGGTCGGGACATTTGACCCACACACTGCTGTGAGTTTAAAATATGCACATGCAGACTTGTTCTCTGATAAACAGACATATTTCCCTCTTGCCCTTTGCCCCATGCACTTCCTGGTTGTGTTCTCTGGTTATCCCGTCCTTCTCCATGCTCTCAGTGCCGTGGTGAGGTTATTGTCACGATGGAGGCTCCTGTGTGGTTGTTCTCCTCCAAACTGGCTGCCTACAGGAACAGAAAACGCTCCACTGTCACGGCCCGACACCAAGCGATGTCGCCCCGAGCATCAAAGCTGTTGGAGGAGTGCGGCTGCCTTGTCTTTCCTTTTGTTTGGTTTTTAATCCTACAATGAAGGACTACAGTGAGATTTGGTTGTTTAGATTTCATCTTAATGGAACAATTCAGTTTTGTGTATACGTCATCCACTTTTTTCTGCTTATTATCTAAGCATGGACTCCCAGACTTCCCACACCCCAGACACTTCCTCCACTCCATTACACTAGCAGCACCTCAATTCTGTCCTGGAATATACTTTTTTAACTTTTGCCATTTAAATGTGGAATCTGCATTATAAAGTAAAGTATGAAAGTATGTGAATATAAAGGGTAAGGCATCATCATCAGGAATGATTTTCGCACTCCATCTACTGGTAGCAGATGGAATTGCCATGGGGAAACAAAAAAAGCTAGCCCAACATGCTAATTTAAGTATGCAGTTGTAATGAACACAATTTACTGGCAGAACTGTTCAAAACAAGTCTTACAACAATATATGGCTTAAACATGAAAACATCACAGGAGACTGGCGGATGTTTACCTATGACATCACAAGTCTGAAACCAAGTGTTTTTATGAGGCTCAGAAAAGAAGCAGAGAAGAAAACTGTGGACCAATACGGTGTATTAATAAAACAAGCGTGGATGAAGCAAAATGCAACCCAGGTGTGTTTTTGATGAGTATCTGAGGTTGCATTTTGCTTCATCCGTGCTTGTTTTATTAATCCCTTGTAAGCAGTTGTCTTCTCTTCTTCTTTTCTGAGCCTCACAAAAACACTTGGTTTCAGACTTTTGATGGTTGAAATCTGAAAAAAATCCATTTGCATAATATGTGTCCTTTAATGATAATATAGTGTTAAATATCACATAGCAACAGCACTAGTGTTGAAAAAAGGTGGCCTTCTTCACAAATCAATTTCGCAGCTCGCTCAAACTTTGCCGCAAAGATCAATTTGAAATGTTTCTCTTTTAAAAGCAAAGACTTTTTTATGGTTTGACATGTTTGCAAAGCGTGAGTTGCTGTTTTTAATTTTCATTTATTTTAAATTTATTTTCACTTATCTGTGTCACATCCTACTGACCTTATTGACAGTTCACACTTCAGGGTAGTTCAGTGGTCTTAACATATACTCCTGACTGTTAACAACTACAGGGGCGTTAGTTTCACTGAAGTCAACTCCATTCACAACTGAAGAACTTGGATGAGTGGACATCATAGAGATAAGTCACGCCCCTATAGTCAACAGGTCTATGTAAGACCGACCGATGACACTTTGCACACAGGAGATGGAACATTGTGGTTTGTCTTTCAAAATGAGGTGTGAAAAAACAACGCTTCGGTGTATTATAACCTTCATGAGTTGGTAAATAAACACTTTGAAAACACATTTGGATTTCCCATTTCTCTAGAGGACGTATTAAACAGCATACAATGACCTTCTACACATATCAAATGACATACTTTTGAACACACACGGTGAATCTGCACTGCCACTTTAAAATGAGTGTGGTTTTCTTTGTATGAGGATGTCTTTGGGGGTTGGTCAGTCTGCCCTCTTTGTGAAACTGCTGTTGGTTTCTCTGCACAGTCTGAGGTCGGTGCAAAATGTTGTCCTAACACGCTGCACGCCTGTTCAGTGATGCAGCAGCGCCCATCAAGAACAGCCTCTCATATGTGACGTTTAAGCACGTGACATTCTCGTGTGAGGGTGGAAACTCTCTGGAGGCCTTACCGTGGTCTGTGAAGAATATTACCACGTGTGACCCGTGTATTTATACCTTGAGTGAAAGATGATGCCGGATGATAAGACAATGTTGGAACTAAAGCGATTCACGAGAACCTGTGGAGCTGTGATTAAGTTTTAGATTGTTGATTTGATTTGAACTCTAGACCTCGACACCTTCACATACTGTACATTTGAGGAAACAGAGCCCCTCTAAACGCTGCAGGTTGCATGTTGTTGACCATCTGTGAATGAGACCTGACTTCCTGATCTCTGGACAGAATTGGAAATACATCTTTTGTGAACTAAATGGAAGTCTGCTTTTTTGCTGCCTTAGAGATGAGGAGCTCCAACAAGTAGAAAGAGCAGTCATAAAACAAAAATAATAATGACAATTGACAATTGACAATGATAATAAGGCATGGACAGCAGATGAGCACATCTCGATGCCTCCACTCCAGGAAAACTCCACAAGAGAGAACAATGTCACACAAGGTGGCCTGAAAAATGCACATTTATTGGAACAGACATTTTTGATGTGAATACTGTGAAAACTGGATGAAATAGACAAAACTGCACTAGACCAAAATGTATAAAGCAAAAGCATCTTTATAATAATGGTCATCATGAACAAGGCTGGACTGAAGCAGTGAGTTTGATATAAACGTCTTGAATAATGCAGAGTATAGTGGCATTTGCTCAGTTGCCTTATGGACACTGCGTTGACTCTTAGTGACTTGGCTTTACAGTTTGACTCTCACATCAGAGTAGAACACTTGTTCCTCTGTCTTCACCGCTCTGAGGTGGGGCTGGTCAGCTTTGCTCTTCTTGTATTTGGGGGCAGAGTACAGGACCTCAGCATCTCCCTGTGGAAGATACTTTAGTTTCAAATGTCTGTCATTTATCTACTGTAAATGCATAAAGTGCATCTTACCAACTGCCTTGAAGGTTCATCTCTGACTCCTTCATCAGTGTGATTTTGTCCAACTAAAACAGACGGATAAGTTTAAATTTTAACTTAAACTTTTGACCAAATGAAAGAACTTGAATTACCATGGGAACAGAGACCAGTCCTCTTCTTGATGGAACAAATGAGAACTAATATAATCATGATACTGACGGAAAGAGCAACACTCAGCAGGATGAGGACGGGCTTCTCTTGAGAAGACGTTTCCTCTTCTGTAAGAAACAATGTAATGCTGTCTTTTCTATGAGATTAATGATGATTAATATACTACGCTAGGGCCTGCCAAGTCTGTCCGGCTTCCTCCGCCGCCAGCGGATCCAACTCACCACCAGGTGGTGATCGGTTGACAGCTCCGCCCCTCTCTTTACCCGAGTGTCCAAGACGGAGGTCAGATGACACGACAACGAAGTCGATCATTGACCTCCGGCCTAGGGTGTCCTGGTGCCACGTGCACTGGTGGACACCCTTGTGGTTGAACATGGTGTTCGTTATGGACAGTCCGTGACTAGCACAGAAGTCCAATAACTGAACACCGCTCGGGTTCAGATCGGGGGGCCGTTCTTCCCAATCACCCCTCTCCATGTGTCACTGTCGTTGCCCACGTGGGCGTTGAAGTCCCCCAGTAGAACAACGGAGTCCCCGGTCGGTGCACTGTCCAGTACCCCTCCCAGGGACTCCAAGAAGGCCGGGTACTCGGCACCGTTGTTCGGCCCGTAGGCCGACACCACAGTGAGAGACCTGTCCCCAACCCGAAGGCGTAGGGACGCGACCCTCTCGTTCACTGGGGTAAACTCCAACACATGGCGGCTGAGCTGTGGGGCAATAAGCAAACCCACACCAGCCCGCCGCTTCTCCTCGTAGGCAACACCAGAGAAGTGGAGCGTCCAGCCCCTCTTGAGAGGATGGGTTCCAGTGCCCAAACTGTGCGTGGAGGTGAGGCCGACTATATCTAGTCGGACCCGTTCAACCTCCCGCACAAGCTCAGGCTCTTTCATCCCCAGCGAGGTGACGTTCCATGTCCCCAGAGTTAGTCTCTGCATCCGGGGATCCGGTCGTCGAGGCCTCTGCCGTCGACTGCCGCCCAGATCCCTCCGCACCAGCCCCTTACGGATCCTCCTGCAGGTGGTGGGTCCACGGGAGGACGGCCCCACGTCACTCGTTTGGGTTGCACCCGGCCGGGCCCCGTGGGGAAAGGCCCGGCCACCAGGCACTCGCCGTCGAGCACCCACGCTAGGCCTGGCTCCAGGGTGGGGCCCCGGTAACGCCAATCCGGGCGACGTAACTGGCCTTGTTTTTTTTTTCATCATAGGGGGATACAAGCGGTCGAAATGACTTTCCTCCGCAGGGTGGCTGGGTTAGAGATAGGGTGAGGAGCTCAGTCACACGGGAGGAGCTCGGAGTAGAGTCACTGCTCCTCCACGTTGAGAGGAGCCAGCTGAGGTGGCTCGGGCATCTGTTCCGGATGCCTCCTGGACGCCTCCCTAGGGAGGTGTTTCGGGCATGTCCCACCGGAAGGAGGCCCCGGGGAAGACCCAGGACACGCTGGAGGGACTATGTCTCTCGGCTGTCCTGGGAACGCCTCTGTTTGTCCAGAGACCGTAATTCAGACCAGGGTAAAACAACATTTAAAAAAAGAACAAACTAAGGTGTAAAGACAAAAGAATGTATAAAAATATGTATCATTGTAAAGAAACCGCTTTTATGAATGGCAATAAAAAATATAACTTTATTCTTTATGCTTTAACTTAAAATGTCCATCTGTTTACAAATGTTACAGCCATCAACACAGTTGTTCTTAAGAGTTTACAGTTTTTGGATTTACAGTAATCAGTTTTATAGTCCTGTCGCAAATACTCGCAAATATTTGTACCCGGTTTTGCAAAAATCCACAAAAATCCACAAAAATCCACAAAAATCCACAAAATCCACAAAAATCCACAAAAATCCACAAAAATCCACAAAAATCCACATTGTCTGAACTATATTTATATGTTCATGTTTTAATCAATCTTCCTGATTTAGAGTGAGTTGCCCTGCCTCCTCATGACAAAGCAAAACAAGACTTCTGGTATGACGCAGGACGAGCCAGGTCGCTTCACTTTGTCACTTTGCCAATTTTGCTCTAAAAACCTCAATTTCTACAACAAATCCCCAAAAACCATGGCGATTTAAGACACTTTAAGAGATGTCTAATCAGAAAAAGTATGAAAATACAAACTTTTAGGGCCACAGCACTGTCACTAACTTTATTTGGACCTCACATTGAAGCATTTGTTGATGTCTAAAGAAAGGAAACCTAAAGCCGCATCTCATTTTCAAACAGTCTGCTGATGAAGCTGCTGCTGCTGGACTTCAGGACAGGATTTAGTGGAATGCGTCTGGATAGAATATTCGGACCTGTTCTGTGCTTGTGCTTCTGGTGTTGTTGGCGGTGTACATGTGGTTCATGTGTGAACATTTCAGAGTCAGAGAATACAGTCTGTGGGGTTTATTGCAGAGCTTCTTATTCAACAGAAGCCGTTTCATGTGCAAATGTGCCGTTTCTGTAAAACAGGCCGATGGACATTTCCTTTAAAAACCAGCGCAGTGGAGGAGAATGAGGTGCTTATTGTGGTCCGTTTGCGGGTGTTGTGGTTTTATTATACAGCTGTAGAGACACAGGACTTCCCGCCGTTGGTTAGGACACTCGGAGTCTCCAAACACAACTGCCGAGGACTCTGAACACACTTGTGTTTGGTGAGACACAGTCAGAGAAGAAGGAAAAGGAAAACAATAAAGAGAGAGAGGGAAGAGGAGAGGAACTCCATCAATGAACAGGCAAACTTTATAACACTCACTACTCTGCACATGAGAAGCATTGGACCGTCACAGAAGCCACAGGCTCAAGGAGAAAACCCTCTCACAATGTTCTGCTCCTGTTTGGACTTTTATAAATTAGAAACGTTCAAATGATCAAATATGTCTGCAATTTGAGTTTAAACTTTATGTAATGAATTAAGAAATACTGAAAAAGATAGGTTTATGTGCATATTGTTAATCAGACAAGATTTTTGATCAAAATGTATAGTATCGGCTGTCTATCTACAGTATAAATAATGATTCAAATTTTACATTTGGTAAATATCAAGTTTTCACCAGTTAAGTAACTTTCATCTAATAGTAAAAACATGTTTTGGATATTGATCAAATATTATTTGCTCTTGAAAAATGTAATGTCTAAGTTGCTATTGCGACGGAGTGAGACTTAAAGTAAGTCCCACTTGTTCCAACACAACAGAGAGTAAACACCTTGTAAAACCATCTCCTCCTGGACTCCTGACCTCAGATGGACCGACTGTGGGCTTAAACAGAGCACTGCTGGTTCAACTGTAGAGTTTCAGTTAAAAATGATAAACCATGTGATCTACTTTGTCCCATTATTTGACTTTGTATAAATGCACTTCTTTAATGTCATAATAAGAAGGACCGACCACGACTGTTTATTCACACCTCATTTTGAAAGCCGTTCAAGAGGTGATCTTTCCATGACATACTTGTCGAAGGTTCCATGAAATCAATATAATAATATATAATGTAAGTCTCATAAATCAAAACCAAACACATTCATGATGTCTTATTTACAGTCATTTTCCATGAGAACATAATTTTCAGCTCTTTTGGAGAAACTTGAAAATGTTATGAAGAAATATTCTTTCGTAAAATAACAAACTGCTTAAAACGTTTTTTGAGTAGTACATCTAAGAAGTTTTTGTTGTAGGAAATGCACTGGAGAAATATCAACTACTACAACTCCGACGTCAGAAGAAACCATTAAACCTTCCTCACATTTGCTCTCACGACAAACGTCTTGATTTGACTTGAGACGTACAAACATTACTTCCTGTCAAGTTGTCATATGTGGGACTGAAACAAAGTCAATAATAAAAGTCTAATAATAATTCAATACTGACCCAGCCTCCAAAGAATCATAAAGTAAACATGCATTCAATTGTGTGTTCATTCTGTGTGGAGACTTCACTGTAGACATGAAACAGATTTAACCTTACATTTGCTTTTCCTATCCTTCCTCGCTGAAACAACAGTTAGCTGCTGTTTACAGTGTGTTTTAGCGACATTATTTCCACTGTGACCAAATAAAGCAAAGTATAAACCAATCAGAGAAAGCTCCTCCCTTTGATTTCATTATAATAAGACAGAGAGGCCATTTTATATACACTTCATACAACAAACTCATCAACACAAGAACAAAACAATGTGGTCTTTATTATATGCAGCATTTGTGCTCCAAGTGGCCCGTAAGTATTTACTATTAAATGTATGTATCTGTACATTGTTTGTTATTTGTGTAACTGTATTTGTGTTGCAGGATGTACAGACATTCCTTTATTTGAGACAAGAACTTATGACACTGGAGAAACAGTTACTCTCAATTGTCCACGTTCTGCAGAAAAGACTGAGTCTCCAACATTTCACTGGATCAGAGTTCTTTCTGGAAATGTTCCAGAATTTTTAGGAGGAACTTTTACATTTGAATATCAAGGTGTTAACAAGACTCCTCGCACCACGACAAAACAAGGCAATGGAACGTTTGATCTGATTCTACATCAGTCCACTCTCACTGACACTGGATTTTACTACTGTGTGAAAGTACAAACAACTTAAAATGGAATTAGCAATTTGGAATATTTCTAACACTCAAGGGTAAAAGAAATTCTGCATAATCTTGAATGTAATACAGTACAATATGGTTATTGTTGTTACTTTGCTCCTCAGGTCCAGACTCAGACGTGAGCGTGGTGAGTCCAGATCTCTCTGGTCCAGTAGACTCAGGAGACTCTGTGGATCTTCAGTGTTGGGTCCAAACTGAGAATGTTCAGTGTTTTGAGGAGCACATGGTTTTGTGGTTCAGATCTGGACTGGAGTCTGGTCCTGGTTTAGTCTACACTCAGAGGAACAGCTCTGGTCAGTGTGACAGGAGCACAGAAGGTCCTGGTCCTCACAAATGTCTCTACACTTTGTCCAAAACCATGAGTGTCTCTGACGCCGGGACGTACCACTGTGCTGTGGCAGCCTGTGGACTCATTCTCTTTGGAAATGGAACCAAAGTCAATGTTACATGTATTGGCATTTATTTAGATGTTTGATCAGGCGATATCATTAACTGTTTAACTTAATCCATCCATTTTATTGTCGCAGAGAAGTGTGATTTTGAGAAGACCTCCATTATCGTGTTGAGTGCTCTATTAACCATCAGTCTCCTCGTTTTAATGGCTCTCATTTGTTGCATTATAAAGAGGAAGTGTTGCAACTGTTTCGATGGTAAAACCTTTTATAATTTATAATTAGTAAATATATACCTTGAATAAAACATTAAAATATCCCACTTTAATTTCAGTTGGACAAAATGCTGATAATGTAAACGTAAATGAACGCACAAGCCGACAGCAGGTAAGACACATAAATAGAAAATAGAAGACTATTATTTGTTTTCTCTTTCAATCTAAAAGTTGATTCCTTTTACAGAGAGAAGTTGAGCTGACGTATTCTGCTCCAAAGTTCAACAAACAAAAAGTTAAGAAATCCCATAACAGGACGGTGAAGGCCGAGGATTTTGTGGTCTATTCTGATGTGAGGAAATAGTACCGATAAAATACCTCCTTTTTACGCTTTTATACATTTGTTCAACCATTACTTCATGATCTTATTGACTATTGTAAAATTCAAAACAATGAGTAACATTTATGTTGGCAATAAACTTTTTCAATGGATTTTTTTGTTACACATTGTGTCACATAATGGTAAATGAGTAAAACAGAACATTGATCCTTTTGAAATAACTTATCAATACTGGGTAGTTGAAGTAGTTGCACCTAGTTTTTAGTTTATTTCTTTTTTTACATCAAGTTTTATAGAATATTTATAGAAATCTTGATATTTCGCCTGTCATTGAAAATAATGTTACTTTTTTTTTATTACTCCAAACAAAAGTTATTACATTTGTTAATACAGCAGATGAATATGTTTCTAAAAATCCTATTTTTGGAAAGTTGAAAATACAAAAATATCCGATCTGTTGGACACAGCTGTGGTGATGTATAAGGCATATAATAATATGTAAGAATAGGCACATTCTAAAATGAGAACAGAACTAATGACAGAAACAGTTAGTTTTCTGTTTCGGTCTGTAAATAGAACAGTCTGGATGATTCAATAAAAAGGTCCAGTCTTTAAAAGAAGGTATAAATCCATGATGTTTTGAAAACTGTAGCGCTTTGGAAGGTATTTTCTTTTGATTTTTAATCCTCTCAAATGTATAAACAAATTTAACTGGGTGAACTGTAAATGTTTGTTGTGGATAAAATTGTTTTCTTATAAATCATCTGTTTCATCTGTTTTGGCAGCATAAGTAAGTTCTCCTTCAGCCTAAACTCTTTTGTAGTTTAAATTGGACTAAAAAACAGTCGCTGCTGGCACTGAAGTTGATCATGAGCAGGAGATGCTTCATACTCAAAGTGAAGGCAGTTTGAGCTCTGAAGTGATGGAGTCCAGTGAAGTGAGAGAGCAGCACTTCAAGGAGGAAGAGGACAGAAGACACCTGCAGAGGAGCGTTTAGAACATCAAATATAGTCACGATAACTCAAATATGTGTGAAACAAAACACAACTCCAGGTCTTTGAGGAGTAAAAAAACAACAGGACGTGACATAAGACCACGACACAGCTCTGTGGAGAGAGAGGACGTTTGAGGCTCTGGTGCATGAGCTGCAAGAGAGTTTGAAACACATTTAGACACTTTATCAGCTCCTGTTGAGCTCTTTTTGGTGATGATCCTAAATTTCACAATAAAATCCTTTTCAATAATGAGACATTTTCACATGCAGAAAAACAAAACATAATACATTTATCTTAGTGTCTGTCCTCACATTTGTGTCAGAAAATAGTGATGATCGCCACAGACCTGATGCTCAGAGACAGTTAGAAATGTATTTTTGTCCAAACCACAGACTCACAATGCCTCCAACACTTCACAGTATGTTTGTGTGTGATTGTGCAGAAGTATCAAAGAGACCACTGTCCTGAGTAGCAGCGCTCATGTTCAGACTTTCTTTAGATGCCGATTTAGAATGAAGGACATGTCGTTACACATCCACAGAAATACAACACAGACTAAATGTATAATGTACAAATATAAAACGTTACAATGTCCACATGTGTCTTTTGTGAAACTTTTGTTTACATTTCAAAACGAGAATGTTTTATTTATAAATAATGATCACATACATTTAAAAGTGTTATAAAAAATGAAGTTGCCCATAATAAATTAAAGGTGCACAATGTAACTTTTCGGGTGGAGGCTCCGCTTGTCTCGTGGAGATGTTATTGCTTTGCCCTGAATGTTCCACAGTATGGCATTAAATGTATCTTGCATTTTCTAAACTGCAGGTGTTTTTTATTGCTCAAAAATATCTTGGAAAAACATGCATTCTTACTGTGAGTGGGCTCGCCTCGCCACCGATCTGACTTGTAACTTGGCCTGGTGGCACCTGGTGGTGCTTGTCTCCAAGAAGTCACAAAAGTGAAATGCTACACAATAGAACATTTCAGGTAAACAGCACAGCATGATCTCTCTGAAGACAAACAGGTGCTGGACGGCACTTAGAGAACCTTTAAAGTGACAGAGAATAACAAAAAATACTGCAGTAAACGTACTCTGTTGTAGTCTTACACAGAGAGTTGACACAAGGTCATACAACTCGACCCTAATCTACCTAAACCATAATTCGGGCACTGGAACCCATCCTCTCGAGAGGGGCTGTACGCTCCACTTCTCTGGTGTTGCCTGCGGGGAGAGGCGGCAGGCTGGCGTGGGTTTGCTTATTGCCCCACAGCTCAGCCGCCATGTGTTGGAGTTTACCCAGTGAATGAGAGGGTCCCTACGCCTTCGGGTTGGGGACAGGTCTCTCACTGTAGTGTCGGCCTACTGGCCGAACAACGGTGCTGAGTACCCGGCCTTCTTGGAGTCCCTGGGAGGGGTACTGGACAGTGCACCGACCGGGGACTCCGTTGTTCTACTGGGGGACTTCAACACCCACGTGGGCAACGACAGTGACACCTGGAGAGGGGTGATTGGAAGAACGGCTTTCCCGATCTGAACCCGAGCGGTGTTCAGTTATTGGACTTCTGTGCTAGTCACGGACTGTCCATAACGAACACCATGTTCAAGCACAAGGGGTGGGGATTCCCTGCCCCAAGTGGAGGAGTTCAAGTATCTCGGGGTCTTGTTCACGAGTAAGGGAAGGCTGGAGCGTGAGATTGACAGGCGGATCGGACCGCATCGGACTGTTGTGCTAAAGAAGGAGCTGAGTCGAAAGACAAAGCTCTCGATTTTCCGGTCAATCTACGTTCCTACCCTCACCTATGGTCATGAGCTTTGGGTAATGACCGAAAGGACAAGATCGCGGATACAAGCGGTCGAAATGAGTTTCCTCCGCAGGGTGGCTGGGCGCTCCCTTAGAGATAGGGTGAGGAGCTCAGTCACACGGGAGGAGCTCAGAGTAGAGCCGCTGCTCCTCCACGTTGAGAGGAGCAAGCTGAGGTGGCTCGGGCATCTGTTCCATATAACTCCTGGGCGCCTCCCTAGGGAGGTGTTTTGGGCATGTCCCACCGGGAGGAGGCCCCGGGGAAGACCCAGGACACGCTGGAGGGACTATGTCTCTCAGCTGGCCTGGGAACGCCTCAGATCCCCCCGGAGGAGTTGGAAGAAGTGTCTGGGGATTAGGAAGTCTGGGAGTCCCTGCTTAGACTGTTGACCCCGCGACCCGGCCCCGGATAAAGCGAAGAAGATGGATGGATTTATGGATATTTATTTCAGGTGATCTGAAAATGCATTCTCTACCACAACCAAAAAACAAAACTTGCTTTGCAATTATCCATGAGAATATAGACTTATTTATGTTTAGCTCTGTAATAAACATAACAATCAAAATATTACAAATATATAAATGTCGGACAAAGCAGTCCGCAATTCTTGTTTTGTCTTTTATGAAGAATCTGTTGAACTTTTTTCTTCATATTGAAGTTGTAATAAGTGGGAAACACAATGAAAACTGTAGAAGTTAAATATAAGTAAATGTATCATTCTGATGTGGCCTCCAAAGAATCCTAAACACAAATTACATAACGCTGTTCATAATTTATGTATAATTATACATACGTTCAGACTTTGTGTGAAAAAAAACTTTTATCTTTGCCGTCTTTCCTCAGTAAAACAAAGGTTATCTGCTGTTTACAGTGTGTTTTAGCAACGTCTCTCTGGTCCAGTAGACTCAGGAGACTCTGTGGATCTTCAGTGTTGGGTCCAAACTGAGAATGCTCAATGTTTTGAGGAGCACATGGTTTTTGTGGTTCAGATCTGGACTGGAGTCTGGTCCTGGTTTAGTCTACACTCAGAGGAACAGCTCTGGTCAGTGTGACAGGAGCACAGAAGGTCCTGGTCCTCACAAATGTCTCGACACTTTGTCCAAAACCATGAGTGTCTCTGACGCCGGGACGTACCACTGTGCTGTGGCAGCCTGTGGACTCATTCTCTTTAGTGATGGAACAAAAGTCAGTGGCAAAAGTATAAGTATTTTTACCAAGTAGTATCATTAATCTCACAGAAAAGACAACATTGCATTGTTTCTTACAGAAGAGGAAACGTCTTCTCAAGAGAAGCCCGTCCTCATCCTGCTGAGTGTTGCTCTTTCCGTCAGTATCATGATTATATTAGTTCTCATTTGTTCCATCAAGAAGAGGACTGGTCTCTCTGTTCCCATGGTAATTCAAGTTCTTTCATTTTGTCAAAAGTTTAAGTTAAAATTCAAACGTATCTGTCTGTTTTAGTTGGACAAAATCACACTGATGAAGGAGTCAGAGATGAACCTTCAAGGCAGTTGGTAAGATGCGCTTTATGCATTACAGTAGATAAATGACAGACATTTGAAACTAAAGTATCTTCCACAGGGAGATGCTGAGGTCCTGTACTCTGCCCCCAAATACAAGAAGAGCAAAGCTGACCAGCCCCACCTCAGAGCGGTGAAGACAGAGGAACAAGTGTTCTACTCTGATGTGAGGGTCAAACTGTAAAGCCAAGTCACTAAGAGTCAACGCAGTGTCCATAAGGCAAACTGAGCAAATGCCACTATACTCTGCATTATTCAAGACGTTTATATCAAACTCACTGCTTCAGTCCAGCCTTGTTCATGATGACCATTATTATAAAGATGCTTTTGCTTATATACATTTTGGTCTAGTGCAGTTTTGTCTATTTCATCCAGTTTTCACAGTATTCACATCAAAATGTCTGTTCCCAATAAATGTGCATTTTCAGGCCAACCTTGTGTGACATTGTTCTCTCTTGTGGAGTTTTCCTGGAGTGGAGGCATCGAGATGTGCTCATCTGCTGTCCATGCCTTATTATCATTGTCAATTGTCATTATTATTTTTTTTTTATGACTGCTCTTTCTACTTGTTGGAGCTCCTCATCTCTGAGGCAGCAAAAAAGCAGACTTCCATTTAGTTAACAAAAGATGTATTTACAATTCTGTCCAGAGATCAGGAAGTCAGGTCTCATTCACAGATGGTCAACAACATGCAACCTGCAGCGTTTAGAGGGCTCTGTTTCCTCAAATGTACAGTATGTGAAGGTGTCGAGGTCTAGAGTTCAAATCAAATCAACAATCTAAAACTTAATCACAGCTCCACACGTTCTCGTCAATCGCTTTAGTTCCAACATTGTCTTATCATTCGGCATCATCTTTCACTCAAGTATAAATACACGGGTCACACGTGGTAATATTCTTCACAGACCACGGTAAGGCCTCCAGAGAGTTTCCACCCTCACACGAGAATGTCACGTGCTTAAACGTCACATATGAGAGGCTGTTCTGATGGGCGCTGCTGCATCACTGAACAGGCGTGCAGCGTGTTAGGACAACGTTTTGCACCGACCTCAGACTGTGCAGAGAAACCAAACAGCAGTTTCACAAGAGAGGCAGACTGACCAACCCCCAAAGACATCCTCATACAGAGAAAACCACACTCATTTTAAAGTGGCAGTGCAGATTCACCGTGTGTGTTCAAAAGTATGTCATTTGATATGTGTAGAAGGTCATTGTATGCTGTTTAATACGTCCTCTAGAGAAATGGGAAATCCAAATGTGTTTTCAAAGTGTTTATTTACCAACTCATGAAGGTTATAATACACCGAAGCGTTAAATTGATTTGTGAAGAAGGCCACCTTTTTTCAACACTAGTGCTGTTGCTATGTGACATTTTGTGTTTCAAACATTCTATCATTAAAGGACACACATTATACAAATGGACTATTTTCAGATTCAGCCATTGTTTACTCATCAAAAACACACCTGGAGTTGCATTTTGCTTCATCCGTGCTTGTTTTTTTTAATCCCGTGTACACAGTTGTCTTCTCTGCTTCTTTTCTGAGCCTCACAAAAAACACTTGGTTTCAAATGTTTCAGACTTGTGATGTCATAGGTAAACATCTGCCAGTCTCCTGTGATGTTTTTAAGCCATATATTGTTGTAAGACTTGTTTTGAACAGTTCTGCCATTCAATTGTGTTCATTACAACTGCATGCTTAAACCAGCATGTTGGGGCTAGCTTTTGTTTGTTTCCCCCATGGCAATTCCATCTGCTACCAGTAGATGGAGTGAGAAGATTAATCACATGCTTTCATGATTTACGTCATAATGCAGATTCCACCTTTAAATTGCTCAAGTTGAGAAAGTGTATTCCAGAACAGAATTGAGGTGCTGCTAGTGTAATGGAGTGGAGGAAGTGTCTGGGGTGAGGGAAGTCTGGAGTCCACGCTTAGAATACTTATAAGTGGAAGAAAATGGATGAGTATAAACTAAACTGAAACAACAGTCTAGATTCTAATAAAGGTTCATACATTTGTTTATTGATTTAAAGTTTATCATGGTTTCTGTGTGTAGTCCATTTCTCATTGTAGTCCTTGCCCCCTATTTTATTATTAAAAACCAAACATGACAGTGGAGCGTTTTCTGTTCCTGTAGGCAGCCAGTTTGGAGGAGAACAACCACACAGGAGCCTCCATCGTGACAATAACCTCACCACGGCACTGAGAGCATGGAGAAGACGGGATAACCAGAGAACACAACCAGGAAGTGCATGTGGCAAAGGGTAAGAGGGTAAACGGAAGTCTTTTAAAGCTTCAACACCATTGCCATTTGCTAACAGACGAAGTCCAGGCAAGTAGCATTAGTCAGCTGAACGTACAAAATGCTGTTTATCTGAGAACAAGTCTGCATGTGCATATTTTAAACTCACAGCAGTGTGTGGGTCAAATGTCCCGACCTTTCCAGGGCTGGACACCTTTTCAAATGGGGTCATGGTTCAGGATACATCCCAGAAGGCCAGATGCTCCAAACTGCCCCGTGGTGAAGACGTGACATTAAACAACACCATTCTTTGTCCTTTATACAATAAACACAATCAATGAAACACAGAAATCCTTCTCACCTCACAGCTACAAGGATTTGAATATTGAGTCATTGTATGAAGTGTGGATGTTCTCGCTGTGTCTGGATGAGTTTCCTCCATCGTCCAAAACGTTCCCTTTTGTTTAGTTTGGACAGAGTTGGGCTAAACTCTGAGACAAGTTCCAATGACTAAAATGATAAAATGTAGAGATATTTGTCCTGCTACAGACGCACAGAACATTGAAGTATTCTCCAAACAAGTGAAGTATGAATTTAAATGTGTGAAATGATATAATTGAATGTGAAAAGTTTTGTTTTTTTATTTCCACCGGGGTGAAGCGAAGCACCACAGACCAATCAGATTGCTTGGCTCCTCCCACTCATACCATTCTAATAAACCAACATTTCATAAAGCGCTAGCAGAAGACTTTTATTCAGTGGGTCAAATGGTCTTGTTCCGTCTGTTATGTGCACTGCCATTCCTCACACTGGCACGTAAGTATTTACAAACAGAGACAGTGGTCTCTTTATACTTCTGCACAATCACACACAAACATACTGTGGAAGTGTTGAGGCATTGTGAGTCTGTGGTTTGGACAAAAATACATTTCTAACTGTCTCTGAGCATCAGGTCTGTGACGATCATCACTATTTTCTGACACAAATGTGAGGACAGACACTAAGATAAATGTATTATGTTTTGTTTTTCTGCATGTGCAATTTTCTCATTATTGAAAAGATTTTATTGTGAAATTAAGGATCATCACCAAAAGAGCTCAACAGGAGCTGATAAGTGTCAAATGTGTTTCAAACTCTCTTGCAGCTCATGCACCAGAGCCTCAAACGTCCTCTCTCTCCACAGAGCTGTGTCGTGGTCTTATGTCACGTCCTGTTGTTTTTTTACTCCTCAAAGACCTGGAGTTGTGTTTTGTTTCACACATATTGAGTTATCGTGACTATATTTGATGTTCTAAAACGCTCCTCTGCAGGTGTCTTCTGTCCTCTTCCTCCTTGAAGTGCTGCTCTCTCACTCACTGGACTCCATCACTTCAGAGCTCAACTGCCTTCACTTTGAGTATGAAGCATCTCCTGCTCATGATCAACTTCAGTGCCAGCAGCGACTGTTTTTAGTCCAATTTAAACTACGAAAGAGTTTAGGCTGAAGGAGAACTTACTTATGCTGCCAAAACAGATGAAACAGATGATTATTAAGAAAACAATTTATCCACAACAAACATTTACAGTTCACCCAGTTAAATTTGTTTATACATTTGAAGGATTAAAAATCAAAAGAAAATACCTTCCAAAGCGCTAAAGTTTCAAAATATCATGGATTCATACCTTCTTTTAAAGACTGGACCTTTTTATTACATTCGTTTACTCGAAACAACGAAAGTACAACAGTGACACATTTTACAGTAACGTCCACACAAACAGTGCGACACATTGGAAATTGGGCCGTTCCATATAGAACATAAAAGTTTATGTCCCAGATGTAAAGAGTAGATCTTCCACACAGCAGCGCATACAGTCAAACTTCATTAAAAGGCCAAAGAATAGCACAAATTGATTGACAAAAACTTCAAACTGTGTCGTTGCAATCTTTCCAGTGGTTTTCCCCTTTTTCAGTCGCAATCCCAATATCAACCTTGCGGTCGCACCCCCAAACATCAAAAAAGACCAACACAAAGTGATAAAGTAGCCTATTTCTGTTGATTTTATTTTCAGGCGTAGGCCCAGATAAATGACAATAATCTACATTACCACTGCATTTGAAGAACGTTAAGCCGTATTTAAGACCGACCCCAGTGAGAACCCACAGTCTATCCAAGCAAAAGTTACCTGAAGCTTGACCTATTTTGCAGTCATAAGGCACTTTTCCTCCAATAAGACATCAAACAAAGTAACTCCTTAATCACATTTACTTCATTCTAAATAATCTGACATTTGGGGAAATTTGCATGTTTCTTCTGCAGACGCATGTTTGTTTGTTATTATCGCAATGTGTTACTTATTTCTTTGACTTTATATTTTTAAAAACTCAATAATGTGTGGGGGTTTTGGAGAAAATTGCTATCTTTTCGACAATTTGTGTGTTTAAACTTCAAATGTTCCTGTCTTCTTTTTCTTTCATCTATAAGTGGCCCTAAAACGCTTTTGTAGGAAAATGATCTCCAAGTTTTACAATTGTAGTCAGTGCCACTCTC